>ML781694.1:387983-405896 GCA_009831015.1 Picea engelmannii | reverse complement strand
CATCGAAGGATGTTACCATTGTGTGTTCTATCAACCGCATTTGCATACCTTACCCATCAGCCTAGTAACAGTTTGCCTTTGTGTCTTAACACCTTTGGCCACTGGAGGATTTTTCCCGAGTATCATTTCCTTAGAACATCAGTCTTGTCCTTGTGCCTTGAAATTGTATGTTTGTTGTACTCGTTCCTCCACTGTAACGTAATATTCCTTTATTCTTTTTTCCAAATCATCAAAAAGAACAAAAATATCAAATATACCCCAAAAAGAGGATGGGAAAAGTATTTTCTTTATTGGCAGCATTATGAGTCACCCTTGGATAAAGCACATATGTCCATTTGATTCATCAGACTTTGAGATGTAGTACGACCTTAGGAAGCTTTGCTCGCTATATTGAGTTGTGTCCTCTACCGTTTGGTTACTCTTCCAAACATATGGAGAGTTTGCGTTGCCTCCTGCTTTGTAGACTTATGATTAACAGATATGTTGCCTGAGTGTTATCACTTGTCGTGCTATTGTCCAAGGGAAGTTGGTCACTAAGCTTGAGTCGGCCCTTCTGCAATATGTCTCTTGTCCACATACCCGGCCATCCTGAATGTCCAATCAAGTCTTTGTTCAAAATCACTGAAGCCTTCAGTCCGATCATCAAGATTATCAAGTCCATAACTGACGAGCTGTCAAAGACCTCTGGGTAGTGCAGTCGTACACTCATATTACACTCCTACCCGAGTTTAGAAGATTTTGAAGTTGTTGCTCGAGCTCTGAAGTACAACCATCAGGCCGAATCAGCTTTTGGGAGATGGATACATTATATGTATATCTTTCTGATTTCGAGATGTAGCTCTGTTGTGTATTATTCGTGGCTACTCTTCATAGTTATTTGACATGGATCTACAGTGTATTTGATCGGTAGCCATGGTTATTTTTTATCCCGAGCATGGGTATGCCCGCCTCGGTGAGACATTTGATATTTTTTGCAGACGACACCTCCTGATTCCTGATTCCTGAGCTCACTCATTCGGCATATCAATACAGATTGGTAAAGAATTGGTAATGTATTTCAGCCATCAGATGCTCTTCTGACCTCACACATTAGGGGGCATCTGTTATAACCCTAAATTGCACCACACATGCTTACCTGGCATTAGGCCAACTCATATCTCTTCCTTGCCAAAGCCATGCTGAATAAACTCTTGAAAACCCTCTTAAATCAAGTGGCTCGCGCCCTAACCCTCTACTTCACGCGTTGGAACGCTGGTAGGCCCACTACTGCACGCGTTGGAACGTTGGCTGGCCTACTACAGCCCGTGTTTACCTAACAAAGAACAAAAACAGGAAAGTTGCCGACGGGACAAAAAGCTTTGGGTCAGTTAACTGAAACTCCCAGCCATGCATGGTCGAGAGTTCGTCCAAAACCCTAGCTCCTTCTAGCCTATAAAAGAAGGGGTAGGGGTACTATTTGGAGGAGGAAAATCATAGCAAAGAAACTCTGCCCAATTGTCGAATCCATTTTGTCCCAACCCTTTAGCCTTTCCTCAAGCTTAAGGAGAATTCAAGCAAAGCAGTTGGAGGACAAAGAAGAGGAGGAGCCCAGGATCAGGATCAAGGAGCGGTGGCTGATCTCTATCATTATTGTAAGTTGATTCATCGTGAGATTAATAAAGAAATAATTTTCTCGTCCCAATGCATGAGTTTTATATGTTTTATTCAATTTATGCCTAATCTCTACCCTCTAGTAGAAAAATAGCATGCATGCGTAGTGTTTTCTCTTGATTGCAGGATTGTCTTTGGAAGGAGCAGCAGAAGCAAGCGGATAAAGTGCAACAGAGGATCTACACCAAACATCAGTAAAAAGGTTATTAGGTTCTCTCCATTGTTTGCATGTGAAAAAGGGTTTTAGGTTTGGGGTGGTAGATTAAAAGTGATTTCTTAAGGGTCATGATCTGCATGCAAGTTTAAACCCTAGCTTGTTAGTCCATAGGGTATTATTTCCCAACAACACCCATCCCTAGAAAGGCTATTTAGGGGTTGGGTGTGTTACACCCTGCCTACAATGATCATTTGTTTCCTTGAACTAATGTATTGTATGATATACCCCATAGTGCCACTCCCTACCTACAATGGTCATTTGTTTCCTTGTGTTAATGGGGTGGTAATTAGTTTTTGGATTTTATGTTTGTGCCAAACCCACATTATTTTTTCTAGTTCCAATCACCTAAAATTTTACTCAACACTTTAAGAGGCCAAGGCCTAATCTATTCCCAACATTTATACAAAGTGATGTGTCTTTTAAAAAATTTATAAGCCGACAAAAAGATAATGGATAAAAGTGAAATCTCTTATTGGAAAGGGATCATTTTTTGGTACAAATGGATGATTAGAGAGGAAGACATGCATGGAATGTGACCTATCCATATTATTATAATTTTGGAGTTATTTATAAGCACAATTGTGTCCTATTTGGGAATTATGAACTTGTTTGAAGAGTCCTTTCATAATCGATGAATCAATAATAAAGAATCCATAATATAAGTGGTAGAGAAAAGATTAATGTCTCCTGAGCTTGACATGAGTGGTGGTCAGGATCAACACATATAATAACTTTGTGGCGAAATATTATCAAAATTGGTAGAGGGATATGCAAGATTGTACAACAAGAACTTTGACAAACATAATCCCCGATGCATACAACATTGTCCGAAGGAGGGGAAAATTATGTTTCTTTCTCAAAACATGTAAAATGAGTATATTATAGTTTAATCAATATATTTTCCGATTATTATATATGGTTTTACATTTTATCAAAAAATTTGCTTACACTTCACAAGGTTTTATACTTTAGTAAAATATTTTTGAAGACTTTACAAGATCTTATAATTCAATGAAAGATTCGCCAAGATTTTACAATTTAGTGAAAGATTCGCCAATATTATACAAGATTATATAATTCAATAGAAGGTTTGCAAAAACATTATATATACATATTATATTATTGAAAAAATAACCTTCAAATTTTCCTATGTATCATGGGGATTCACCCATTTATTATACATATAAATTTAGGGGGGTTCTTAAAATCACCCCTGATATAAATTACCTTATAGATGACATAAAATTACATTTCACGGACATTAATGTGTGTGTCTGTGTGAGATAGAGAGTGAAAATAGAGACATCAATTACAACAACAAAAAAATATAGGCAAATATATTGTCCCAAAATACATAGACATCAATTACAATTAAAAAGTATAGACAAATATATTGTCAAAAAATACAAAGATGTTTTTCAAGTACTTATATATAGATGTTTTCAAGTTATACTATAAATCATAACAATTTATGATTGAGTCGTGTTTGGTTATGGTAGAAGACCATGGATTGAATCCATGTTTGGTGTAAGCGGGAAAAATTATAATGATGTTGGTGCATTGATTGTCTCTTGGAATGGGAAGAGGATTATCTCCAGACATAGATAACTCATCTACTACTAGATGATTTATTCTTCCATTGTTCATATAATAATAAACAAATGGAATTTGAGCATACTTTCACATGATTATAACACTTCTGAGAGCTCAAAATGGAAGATATTTGAGGCATTCCATGATTTTTGTTGTCACTTTAGTTGTAATAGAGTTCATCTTAAGCCTCTTCTATTCTCAAAATATCCTTCTTCTTAACGCCTTCGACATTGACCATGTTTAAATTCTTCTATTTCGTCAATGCACTAGATAGATGTAGAACCTTCATTAACAATATATATATCAATTAGTTTGAATGTATTGTTAGACATATAGATCACTTACTACGTCTTGTGTTAATGGAATGGATACCCAATTTATTATTTTCAATATCCAATGAATACATTCTATATGCATATAAAGCATCTTCCTCATAAACTATTCTCATATGTACCCAATATAGTTTACCTTTAAAAAACATTGTATCCTTTGAAGGTATCGGTTCACTATCAGGAGCAATAACACGCCTCCAAAACGTACTCATGTTGCTATAGATAAACTATTTATAACCATATTCATCATATATTGATTTTACAAGTATCCATCCATACTTTTGTTGACCAATATTTCCCATTAAGAAAAAGAATCCAAAATGTTGAGTTTCAATGAAACCTACACGTGTAAAAAACTTTGTGAATAGATTTACTATATAGTAATCTCTATATTGAAGTATTGGAGTATGTATGTATAGAAAAACCATGAAATGAATCGTATATTCAATTGAGTATAGTTTGGTTGGGAAAGGAACAATCAAACAAGATGTGTGTCCTATATGATTGACATAATTATATAGGATATGATCATCTTCTAAATCCCATAGTTGAAGTAAGAATCCAATTTCTGTTATGTGGTTAACTCGCCAAGCATCCACAAATCATTGTCCGCATATGATTTGATTACATTGTTTAGAAATTGAATAAAATTGTGTCAAAGTCAAGAAAGGGAGCCATAAATATATCATTTCCACTATCTCCATAGGTAAAAACATCCATACGCCAAGATCCATAGTCAATTAACTAATATTTTCATGATAACAATACAATTATCATAAATATATCATTTCCACTATCTCCATAGGTAAAAACATCCATACGCCATGATCCATAGTCAATTAACTCATATTTTCATGATAACAATATAATTATTAGTGTAGATACTATTTAAAGAATTGAAAATGCATGTTAAAAAAACAATTATATTTGTTATGTATAATTCAAGTAGTCAATTTAAATAATTGAATATCCATGTTAAAATAAAATGTATATTTACTATGTATAGTTCAAATAGTTAAAATATGTACATAAAAACCATATTGTTTTGACGGTAAAAAGTGTTAATAATTATTTTTATTATTTGTAATTAAAAGTACACTATTTTGATGGGTAAAAAGTGTTGCAAAATAATTACAAATTTTTTTATTGAGCAAAATGGAGTGTGTCTCTAATTATTTTATTTTTTCCTTGGCATAACTCAATGGTTTTTTTCTTTCTATTTTTACATTCTTTAACACATTTATTACCATGTTTATAAATTTAATTTTTGAGTAATCTAGATTTTTGTTCATATTTCAAATATCTTTTTGGATTTGAGAGGTTTCTTGTCATGGGCTTGGAGACCTCGGTTGGGTTTTGGATTCCCAACATCCTTAACGATGTGTGGCACCAGTGTCTTTCATTCGATCGCAAGGTCAAATCAAAGTACTTGACCAAGGCTACGTCTTCACTCAGTCTATGTTTCTTATTTTAGTTATGTGTGTTTCTTATACTTAGTTAAAACAACAGTAAATAATAACATCCATACACAAGTACAAATGAAAGATATGTGCAGAGGCCAAACCATCCTTACACCCAAAATATTGATAAACAAAAACAACAGTGTGTCGAGCTAAACTCGTGCCACACAAAGAAAGAATTTACAAGGAGCCTTGCTCAGTTACAAAGAACCTGTTGTAACAATCGAACTTCTCTAACTCGACAAGCTACCCTTGGGAACTCTTCCTTCGTCAACTCAATTGAAAGAACCAAAGAGTTTGTCTCATTTGTGCTTCATCTTCTTGGTTCCTATAGTTCCTTTCCTTGCTTTCCTGCCCCCTTAGCTTGGTTCATACTTTTCATCAAACTTATTTTGTTTGAAATGGCTCCAATCCTTTGGTTTATATGGAGTCCCAACGGGAACACCCTTTCACCAAGATGAGATGCAACCTTTCATTTCGATCGATCCAACCTTGACAAAAAGTGCATGTCCATTTGGTGAGTTGGCCAACTCACCCAAGCGCGCCTTTCCTTACCTAGTTGACTTCTTCGTTTTCAGTTTTGGGTGCCTAAGTTGCTTCATGTCTGTTCATTGGCCAACCACTTGGCTTGGAATTTGGTGCAAGTCATCTTGTTGTGATTCTTTTGGAACGACGTGCGCCCAAGGTGACCAAGCTCACCTCATATAAGTTTTCTTTTTCTATTGAGTGGATCGAGTGCCCTCCTCGCGCATCCATTCCATGGTTTCTCTACGATTGAGTGCATGGGTTTTGGGCGTGCACTTACGCTTCTTAGCAGAGGTGTTACACCCTCCCTGACCCCAAATCATTGTCGACTACAACAATCCAGATGTTGGATCTCCCTTGTGCTTCAACCTAAACTCGTGGATCTTGTGCTTCCATCTTCACAATGACACTTCCCTTTCCCATCAACCATATTATTTGGATCCTCCCTACAAATGAACGAAATACTCATGATGAAGATTCTTGCCAATTCCTGTCATTATATATGCCAACATCTCGTCACCCTCCAACTCTAGTTGATCAATAATCATCATTGGATTGTGGGTGGGCTCAGCTCTGTTTGGGTCCTCCACATCCATTCGACATGGTTTCAATTCACTGAAGTGAAAAACAGGATGATGGGATCTCATGTGAAATGGGAGATCCAACTTGTAAGTGACTTCTCCAATCTTCTCAAGAATCTTGAAGGGACCTTCAAACCTTCACACTAACGATGGATCCATCCCAGTTGGTGGTGTGAATTGGTTTCTTCACAACCTAATGAAGACCCGAAATCCTACATTGAGATACACATCACATATCTCTTGATCTTCCCAATTTTTCATCCTCTCTTTCACATCGTTGATTGTGCATGATCCTCCTAACCTATCATGAATCCCAAGGCTGATGGGTTTGACCCATAATAGCCTTGTATCATCGTGTGTGGAGTGATGGATTTTTGTCCATTTGTCAACTTTTTCGTCGTTCAACTCTTTTGCAAGTTATAACTGAACTATGTTGCATCCAACAAATTGGGCAAGTTTGTTTGATCCATCCTCACATAGTGCCATGAGTAGTCTCCAAAAGTCCATCTGTCTATCCATCTGTCTGTGGATGGAAGTTGGAGCTCATCAATAACTTCATTCATGGGTGGCCAACTGAGGGAGAGTCATGGAATTCATTCAAGAGCTCCTCACAGATATGACCTGACTTAGGAATGTAGAGGTTCCCACTAAATTACAAGAGCTCATCACAAACAAAGAACCTTCTCATCTTCCTCTCCTCTACCTGGTTCACAATGTTCTTCATTTTTGGATCGACCTGTAGTCCTTCCTTAATATTTTCTCCCAACTCTGTAAATGCATGAATTTGGATCCCATTCATCATTGTAGGTGATTTTTCTTCCTCAAGTGAAGCTAGCTAAGCCTTCCTACTCAAGGAATCGATAGAAAAATTGAGTTTGTTGGGCCTATACTCGATGGTCATGTCAAATTCGAGCAAACATTCCTACTAACGCACCTTCTTGGGGGGGAACTTGGGTTGTGTCACAAAGTAACTCGTCGCCACATTATTCGTCTTGACCACGAAGGGCCTTCCTAACAAGTAGTTCCTCCATACTTTTAAGAAATGCACAATAGTGGTCATTTCCTTCTCATAGACTAGATACCTTCGTTCACGATCCTATAGCTTCCTGCTCTTGAAATCCATGGAGTTCCCATCCTGGATAAAACTCCTTCTGTGGAAAATTATGAGGCGTCCATCTGCACTTCAAACAATTGCTCGAAGTATGGTATCTTCAACACTGGGGAAGAGACAATTATGTGTTTCATCTCTTCAAATGCATCCTTGCTCGTTTCTATCAAATTCCAAGTTATTTCCTTCTTCAACAAATATGTTAGTGGTGCAACGATCTTGGAATATCCTTCTATGAATCTTCGATAGTAGTTGGAAATCCCAAGGAAGACCCTCACATCATGCATGGTGTGCGACTCCTCAAAATCTATAGTTGCAACAATCTTCACTAGGTCTATGTGAATGTTTCCTTGTCCCACCCAATGGCCAAGAAAGGGTATTTTGGTCTGCCCAAAAATGTACTTGGACTTCTTCAATAATAATTGATGCTTTTGCAACACCTCAAAGTCTTCCTCCAATTTTTTTTGTTTCTCCTCCATACTCTCAATGAACAAAACAATATCATTTAATTACACCACCACAAACCTGTCCAAGAATAGTTTGAGAACGTCATTCATCAATGTGCAGAAACTGGTTGGGGCCTTGCATAGAACAAATGGAATCACTAGAAACTCAACGCTTATGTAATGTGTCACCATCATTGTCTTATGTTCGTATCCCTCCGCTATCTTAACCTGATAATAATCATGTCTCAAGTCCAATTTCGAAAACACCTTGGCTTTAGCTAGCTTGTCAAAATAGTCCGCCACTAGTGGAAAAGGATATCTATTCTTCATAGTCTACTTGTTCAATTCCCTGTAGTCAAGGCACATCCTTAGTTTCATTGTGTCCTTCATCTTTTGAAAGAGGACTGGGACACTGTATGGGGACCTGGAAGGTTGAATGAATCCTGCATCAATCAACTCCATTAACTATCTCTTCAATTCTTCCAACTCCGGTCCAAACAATCGGTAAGGAGATCTAGCGGGTGGCTACAGCCCCGACTCTAGCTTAATTCGATGGTTAAAAATACTCCTTAGTGGGAGCGTCTTAGGAAAGTCATCTGGCATTTGATCCCCAAACTTATCTAACATATTGAAGAGTCTTGATGGAATAGGCGTCCCCACTCCATCATCTTCCTCAATATCCCTAATGAACACAACATAAATATCTAAATTAGATCGTCTCGCTTCTCTCTTCATGCTCAATGTAGAAACAATTTTCACTCCACGCTTAGGATTCCATGCGGCTATGCACACAACCCAGGTCTTTTGTTCACTCATGATAACCAGCTTTTCTATCGATGGCATGAGAACAACCTTGTTCTTTCTAAGGAAATATTTCCCCAAGGTGACTTCAAAATTGTCCATCGACAACAACGTAAAATTTTCACGTCCTTTCCATTTGTCCAAGTGCACATGGACCAGTGAGGCAACTCTCGTTTCCTTCCTTGCCTTAGAATTCACCGCTTTCATTATGTTTTACTTGTTGTGACTTTGATACTTAGATCCTTAGCCAACTCTACCCGCATAAAGCTATGTGAAGCACCTGTGTCAACAAGTTCTTGAACTTCCATGTCGTTGATAATCATGTCAATGAAACACAACTGATTCATTCTCTTTCCTTGGTCATCCAACACACTAATTCATTTTCTGCTTGATGAACCTTCCCTTGTCTCACGTGTTCCGTCAAATGAATAGCAACAGTTTTTGCAGCTCACCAGTCCCTTCTGTCTACAACTTCCATGAGATTTGGTTTGCTTATGTCCAACTCACCCCATCTCTAAGGAACCCTCTTAGACTTCTCAAGTTGTGGCTAAGCGCTCCATCTATCCACAACTTGTTGTGGCCTACCATCACTACTTGTTCACTACCTTTGTATACTGGGAGATAAAAAAAATTGAAGTGACCCCAACCTCGCAAAGTCGAGATTCTCCTATCTCGCTATTGTGGAGCTTGCCCAATGACCAACCAACTATGCCTTCATTTTTTTCTCTGATACCATTTGTCTCGAGGTTGGGGACCTCAGTTGGGTTGCGCAAAACCAACATCCTCAATGATGGGTGACACCGATGCATTTCGTTCGACGACAAGGCCAAACCGAAGTACTTGACTCGGGCTATGCCTTCACTTAGTCTTCATTTCTTACTTTAGTTATGTGTGTGTTTCTTATACTTAGTTAACACAAATGTAAAGAACAACATCCATACACAAGTACAAGTGAAATATATGTACTGGCGGTCAAACCGGCCTAACACCCAAAATATTGATAAATAGAAACAACAGTGCACCAAGCTAAAAATCGTACCACATAAAGAAATATTTTACAAGGAGCCTTGCTCAGTTACAAAGAACATGTTGCAACGACAAAATAACTTTAACTCAACGAGATGCCCTTAGGCAATCTTCCTTTATCACCTCAACTGAAAAACCCAAAGAGTTCATCCCCTTCGTGCGTCATCTTCTTGTTGTCTATAGTTCCTTTCCTTTCTCTCATACCGCCTTAGCTCGGTTCAAAATTCCTCTTTTCATCCAATTTCTTGTGTTTGAAATGGCTCCCATCCTTTCGTTTATATGGGTGCCCAATGGGCACACCCTTTCACCAAGATGAAACGTGATATTTCATTTCGATCGAGCCGACCATTCCAACAAGCACGCATCCTTTAGGTGAGTCGACTTACTCACCCAAGCGCACCTTTCCTTACTTATCTGACTTCTTCATTTTCGATTTTGGGCACCCAAGTTGCTTCACATCCGTTCATTGGCCAACCACTTGGATTGGCATCTGGTGCAGGTCATCTTGGTGTGCTTCCCTTGGCACAATGCATGCCCAAGATGACTGAGCTCATCTCATATAATTTTGCGTCATCTATTGGGTGGATTGGGTGCCCTCCTCGCCCATCCGTTTGGTGGTTTCGTTGTGATTGAGCGCATGAGTTTTGGGCACGCACTTACCCTTCTTGCAAAAGGTATTACAGTTCCTCTTCCAGGGTGGTGAATGTTGATCTGTCATCTCCTTCTTAATTGTGTTTCATCAATAAGATGTTTAATTCAAAGAGTAGGTAAACTTTTTTGTTGCTCCATTTATAGTATTAAAAATGAAAAAGAAAAATAAGAAAATATATTTCACAATAAGTAAATAATATCAATCTAAAAAGAGAAAACTATATAAATTTCCAATAATATTGGATATACATTTGTTTATATCGAAAATTATATTTAATTATATGTTTTGTCAAAAACAAATTATTTTAAAATGACAATAAATAATTAACTAACTAAACCACTATTAAAGTATTTTTTGAAAAATCTCCTCAAATCTAGGGTTTCACTCAGTCGACCTTGGTTTTCCACCCGCCTCTTCATTATTTATTAGGGGTTCCTCTCTTATTTTTCCTCGGGCTTTTTTGTCATGAAGATGGATCCTGTGATTCTTCTGACATTTTATGAACAAATCTCTCACCACAGAAACCTAAATGATCAGACAATAAATAATATCAATATGGAATAGTATTATACCATTTATATAACTAAAATTATATACTATATTTATAAATATTTAGTCAACATTATATTTAACAATATTGACTATAAAACTATAAATATATTATATAATAATATTTTTTATAAATATATTAACAAATTTTTAGTCGACTTTATATTTAATAAGATTGACTATAAAAATATAGATATATTATATGATAATATTTTTTATAAATACAGTGTATCATGTTAGTTATATAAATGCTATAACAAGTTTGTGTATTATTATTATTTATTTTTTAAGGCGTTACTTTTTTAAGGTCATTGATATGTCCTTTGTGAGTGCGATGTCCAACAAAGGATGTGCAAAGGCTTCTTCATCAATTGTGAGAGCACATGCCCCTTCACTTCCAACTTTGATACAAATTTCACCCAATGAAAAGACACTCATAAGTTGAAAAGACATCCATAAGTTTTATAGTATTTATTATTTTTTTTTAACAATAGTACATTTAAATTAGAGATAATCTTTCAACTATATATTTTAGCAAAATGATAATTAATTTTTGTTTGAGTATGTAGGTCTTCACGATTAATCACGATTAATCATAATGTAAAACAAATTTTCAAAATAAAATTGTGTATTGATTTTTAAAACGTCTAACATTTTAAATGGGCACTCCACCCATTATTATGAACAAATAATTTCTATGTATTCATATTAAAATATATCACAACAAATTTCCTTGAAATTATATTTATTTCTATATTATATGAATTTACTTCTATATTATGATATAATATGAAAAGGAAATAATTTCCATATATCCACATTAAAATATATCACAACAAATTTCAAGACAAAATTCCTTGAAAATATATTTATTTCTATGTTATATGAATTTACTTCTATGGTATGATATAATATGAAAAGGAAATAATTATATTTCAAAAGAAAAAGAAGAAGATGTACTTGTTCACAAGAAAAAGAAGAAGATACACTTGTAATCAATGTCATCAATCTTAAACCAACGATATATAAATTTTCAATAATATTGGATATAAACCAAAATAACATTTAGTTATATAATTTGTTAAAAACAAATTATTCTAAAATGAAATATTATAAATTCTATTGTATGCATGGTATAACATTTAGTTATATAATTTGTTAAAAACAAATTATTCTAAAATGAAATATTATAAATTCTATTGTATGTATGGTAGAAAATTATTTTCAAATGAAAAAAAATAATAATGATATGCAATATTATTATAATATTTATATAATTAAAATTATAGACTATATTTGTAAAAAATAATATTATATAATATATTTATAATTTTATAGTCAATGTTATATTTAATAATATTTATTATAAAATTACAAATATAATATAGAATAATATTTTTTAAAATTATAGTGATGATGATGATGATTAACATCCACTAAGACCGAATTGGTCTATCGGATCTTAAGAGGGTAAGTGATTACTTGTGTTTCTTTATAATTTTGTTTATGTGCTCGAAAAGCATTAAGAGAAGCTTTCCAAGATCACCATACTTTTGTTGCGTTAAGAGGTTAGGCAGGTTTGTAGTGTGACAAATATTTTGAAAATGAGATCTAATATGGGTATACGCTGGACAATCTAAGAGAAAGTTCTTTTCATCTTCAACCTTCTTAGTGTCACAAAGGTGACACACTCTTTCATCCCATGGTGTTTTAGGAATTGACCAACGCCCAATTTCACTATGGAGCTCGTGAGAATTTGTTATTATCTTAGCAATGCTTATTTTTTTCTTTACACTTGGCAAAACAAATAGATAATTTTGATCTTCTAGATTATGGTTGATTACATCCTTATAATACCTTAATTTTCTTTTTTCCTCAAACTCTTTATCACACCACATTTTCTCCTTAAATTTTGATTTGACATTTTTTTAATAGTATCTTTATTCTGCAAAATGGTGTCTTCTGTGATTCCCCAATACTTTAGCCAAGACCGGGCATCTGTATTCCATCCTCGCTTGATTCGATGGTGCTTATGACTCGATTTTGAAGCAATTTTAGGAAACCTCTTGTCTTCCATGTTGTTTAACTTGTTCTTATACATTAGGTATCTAGTCATAGCCATGCTCTCAATGGGGGAGAGGCTTGTTTCTAAGAGGAGGATGGGATAGGGCGTATTTCCTTTAATTTTGAGATTATAGGTTATAAAATTATTTTGTATTTGCTATATCTTTCTCCAGGATTCACGAGAGATACTACATCCCCAGACTTCACATTCATAAATAATAACAGGTGTAACAAGAGTCTCAAAGAGGAGTTTCTTCTTATCCCAACTCCAAAGATTATCTGATTTACAATTGTTTTCAAGCCCATAATAAGCTTTCCATCCCCCAATAATCCTTTTCTCAATGCTATAATTCCAATTGAGCTTGTGGTGAATATCAATTCCAAGATATTTGTATGAAGTCACTTCCTCCAAGTTGTTGTTGTCATATACGAAGGTATCATAAGGGATCTTATTGGATTTAATAATCATGACCTTAGTCTTATTAGTATTAATAGTCTTACCCATATTGGAGAAAAAATCCTTGAGGATTCTTAGTTGGTTTTCAATATTACGAGGAGTCCTTGCCATAAGAACGATATCATCGGCATAAAGAAGATTGATGACTATACCAGTGAGAGTAGGGTCGACACAACCTGCTTTTTCCAAGCAATCTTCTAACTTGTCAATGTATATGCCAAAAAGGGTAGGGGAGGAGGGACAACATTGTTTGACTCTGATATTGCAGTTAATCTCTTTTGACCATCCCTCAGTGTTTTTAAAATTAGCAATAACATTCTCATACATCCTTATTGCAGCAACCCTCAACTCGAGAGGCACGTTTATCTCTTCCAACCTATTCCAAATGTTTTTCCTAGGAACCATGTCAAAAACTTTTCTAAAGTAAGAAAAAAAACAAAAAATATTGGTTTTAGTATTGCAGAACTCCTCTGTAATGATCCTAAAGGTAACAAGATGGTCCACAATTGAATAATATCTCCTAAACCCGACCTGGATTTCAACTCTTTTACCGTGACTTTCTATCTAAAGGCTAATATTCTTTTCCAAAATAATTCCATAAAGCTTGGCTAAAATCAGGCTAATCATAATGGTCCTACAATTAGAGGGAATGTTTCTATCCCCATTTTTAAAAATAGGAACAATGAGGCTTTGCGTCCAGGGTTTAGGGAAGCCCTGCTTGACTGCTAAATTGAAGAGCTTGTGTATGTGAGGGATAAGGATAGGCCCTCCAATTTTTAAAATTTCATCTTGGTAGCCTTCAATGTCCTTAGCTTTCCCATTTTCAAGCTGCTTAACCCCAAACTCTATGTCATCTAAAGAAAACATGTATTCCTTTGTAGATACAATAGGAATGGTGTCCATGAAATTAGGGAACTTGTAAATACTTTTAAGGTAGGAATTTGTAGAATTTGATATCATTATTATTTATTTTGTGAGGGGTAAAATTTTTGATATCATTGATTTATTCTTTGTCATTTTAACATCTAATAAGGTATATGCAATGGGGTCTTCACCAATGATAAGAGCACATGTCTCTTAACTTCTAACTTCAGGACAAATCTTACTCAATGAGTTTGAGTTTTGTAAAAGGACCACTATAGATAATTTTATAGTATCTATAGTAGAAAATTATTTTCAAATATAAATATAATATAATTCAAAACAAGAGTTTTAGAATAATATGGATAAGTTGTATTAGTTTCTTTTTCATGAAAGTGAGTTTCTTAAAAGGAGAACTATGCATAAGTTCTATAGTATGTAGTGTTTTTTTTCAACATACAATTATACATCTAGGTTATACACATTATTTATCTTAGAGCTATAACATGACATTTTAACAAAATGATATCTACTTTTGTGTTTTTGATTGACATTTGTAAAAACACTATGCAAAAGTTCTATAATATTTATCGTTTTTCTTCAACAAAAATTGTATATCTAAAGTATAGACAATGTTTATCTAAAAACTATAAAATCACATTTTAAGAAAATGATAATTATTTTAATTATATATTTAAAATATAAACCATGTTTATCAAAAAACTATAAGAACACATTTTAAGAAAATGATAACTACTTTTTCATATTTATCACTCAATACAACAATTTTGTTATATCCCATAAAAAAGAATAGTCAAATTTGAAAATTAAACCACAATACATTACATTAAAAAACAAAATGCTTGTGGATATTTGATCATTTCAAATACAACATTTTTGATAATCCTAAAATAACTATATATATATGAAAATGATAATTACTTTTTTACTTCTTTGTTATATAAAAATGAAATAATTCATATATATATATATATATGAAAACTACTTTTGCATATTTAATAATTGAATATAACATTTTTCATATATATTCCATAAAAAAATATTTTAATATCTTCAAGTTTATAATAAAATTGTTTTCAAATTTCATAACCAAACTATAAAGCAGAACTTCAACAGACTAACTAGAAGAAGGTCCTACTCCACTGGGGGTACAAAGTAACGCATTGCACATTTACTGTTTCTTCCATATAAATATCCCATTAACATAAGACTATATATTGAATTAGAGCATTCCTATAGGAAGAAATCTTTCGAAGCAAAGCCAAAGCATCCTATCATTCTACAAGAAAAGAATATTTTCTAAGAGTTTTTGCGATGACCATATGTTTCCAATCTCATTCAAAGGACTCCTACACATCTAGAAGGCGTTTGGCATGACTATTAAAATTTCTTATTAGGTTAGAGATGCAGTTGTTTCTCACCCTGTTCATTTCTACTATAACGACTTGCAATGTTTCATCCTAAAACCAAGAGATTTTTACTTTTACATCCAGTAATCTCAGTTTTCACCCCAGCTCGTTGTTTCTACATCTCAAGTTCCATACATAGGTTAAAATATCATCTTTGAAAATATCCTAAAATAAAGGAAAACATATTCTTGATTGAGGTTCCCCAACTTCAGATAAGCAAGTGTGATAGACTCTGAAGGGAAAGATTTTGACCAGCATCCAGATGATTTGTTTATTACATCTAGAAAAAAATACAAGAGTCTAAATATTACTTTAGAAAACTAACCTCAAAGCCAGAGAACATCAGTACCACTCCTGAGTACACACCACCAAACTGGATAAAATCATCAACATTTTACATGCGTAAGAATGAAAATAAGATTCGGGGGGGATCGACGGGCATCGATATCGAAATCCGAAATAAATGGCCTTCCCTCACATAACAATATCTCACACAACTCACAATGAGTCACAATCTCTCATAAAGGCCAGAGACAAAGACTTCGAGGTTTTCATGCTACATATGATGCAATATATGCATAACATAATGATTTATTTTGAGCATATATTGACAATAGATCATAAACCTGCCAGATCCCATCCCTTTTGATTGTTGATGAGATCCAATTTCGTCTAGGCTGAAGAGCCTTCTCCAAGTCAATGGTGTAATTTATGTGATGAACCCCATGACCCAAAGACATGTGAACCATTTTTTTTTGCCAAAGAGCGAGCAAAGGGTCAAAATGTTTCCCATACTCTAGCTATTATTGAAGAAGAGGAACAATTTGATGATGTTTGTGCTGCCATGACTAGAAACCAGGTAGCCTAAAACTAGTTAAGACCTAAAATAATGCAGAATTTTGGTCTAGGGAGTATTGGATTGGACAACATTAGAGAGAATAAAAAAATTTCCCCTGTTTAAGGTCCAAAGCAGCAACCTACACCCGTTGCACGACCACAAAATATTGTTATCTCACCAACTCCCTTCGTAAAATAAAGATGTGATGTAGATCTCACCTTCCTTTCAGCTTCTCCCATGGGAATCATCTAAGAATCATTATGAACCATATATGAAAAAATCGCTTATTTTCCAGCAATGACATAACAAAACACGATGGAAAACCCTAACCAATTTTTCGGCCAATAAAAAATGGTGATTTTACTAAATTTCAGGTATAAATTAATAAGGAAGACACAATCTAGAAGTTGAGATATGGGTGTGGAAATGGAAGGGATATGCATGAGGTTTTCCATAACCTGTAAGTTCTCCCTGCAAAAAAAAACACGATATAAAACTGGAACGATATGGTGTGATGAGTTTGGAAATTTTGAGGTGCATGTCACCCATGGTTAGAAAGGGGCATTACAGAGTTGGGAATATTTATAAATAAAGACCTCATTCCCGAAGACCAAGCTGGATTAAGGAAGGAAGTTCAAAAGGTAAAAGAAGCCAGGAAAGAAGGAAAATGGGCAATAATTAGAAAAGCTATTGTTAGGGATATAGACTAGAAGGATAATAATAAATAGGAATTTGGGACACTCGAGATCCTTTTTTGGAATTGTCGTAGCTTTCCAAGGCGCAAAGGTCCTATGATAAGTTGGATCCCGAGTGATATTGATATTATCTGTCTAGCTAAAACTTGGGAGCATGAGGAGTCTAAGGTCCCTAACATGGAAGGATTTGTCTTGTGGTCAGCATGGAACAAAAAATCCCATCGTAGAGGGATAGGAGGCATAGCTTGTTAAATTAGAAAGAGCATTTCTCCTTACATTCAACTTCATAAGATTGACCCTCTTAATCAATACATTTGGATAGAAATTTCAGACACCAATGCTAAGAAGATGTATATAGAAATTTGTTATTTTGCATCTATTAATTCTACTTTTTATAAGAAAAATAACCTAGATAAAAATTGTCCCTATAATAATTTAGAACAAGATATTTATAATTTGAAAAATGAAGGTAATATCCTCCCGCAAAGAGACTTTAATGCTAGGACTGCAACTAAACAAGCTACTCTTTTAAGTAATGACTCCAACCATAATCCTTTATGGCTAGATGAGGACCTTGTTTTATCTAATAGCTACAAAAGAAGCTTTGAAGACCTAATTGAGAATTTGT
>ML781694.1:372338-387933 GCA_009831015.1 Picea engelmannii | reverse complement strand
GGAGCACCATTGAAGAGAATTCTGATAATCAAAGGAATTTGCACTTTGACAAAAGTAAAGTTGACATTTTCTTAAAGGATTTAAATAGTAAATTAAACCTCCTAACTTATAAGGACAACATTGAAGAACTCTATCATAATTTTGCAACTACCCTTTCCACTTCTATTAACAAGTTCTCCTTCGAGGTGTCCTATAAAAATAATAATAGAACGACCAACCCTTGGTATGATAAAGAGTGTAAAATTTCTAGGAAGTCCATTAGGGATGCTTCTAATGAGCCCTTAAAACTCAATAAGATCAATACTTACAAAGCCCTAATTAAAAGGAAGAAAAGATACTATATCAATAAAAGGCAAGAGCAACTTTCACAACTATACAAGTTGGATCCTAAGAAGTTCTTGAGACAAATTATAAAACACAATACTAAAGAAAATAATAGGATTCCCTTAAGGGACTGGAATTCCTACCTTAAAAGTATTTACGAGTTCCCTAATGCCATGGAAACCATTCCTATTGTCCCTACAAACGAAGAAGTTTTTTCTTTAGATGACATAGAGTTCAGGGTTAAATAACTTGAAAATGGGAAAGCTAAGGACATTGAAGGCTAAAAAGCTGAAATTTTTAAAATCAGAGGGCCAATCCTTATCCCTCACATACACAAGCTCTTCAATTTAGCAGTCAAGCAGGGCTTCCCTAAACCTTGGACGCAAAGCCTCATTGTTCCTATTTTTAAAAATGGGGATAGAAATATTCCCTCTAATTATAGGAACATTATGATTAGCTTGATTTTAGCCAAGCTTTATGGAATTATTTTGGAAAAGAAGATTAGCCTTTGGCTAGAAAGTCACGGTAAAAGAGCTAAAGGCTAGGCCGGGTTTAGGAGATATCATTCAACTGTGTACCATTTTGTTACCTTTAGGATAATTGCAAAGGAGTTCTGCAATAATAAAACCAATCTTTTTTGTTGTTTTGTTGACTTTAGAAAATCTTTTGACATGGTTCCTAGGAAAAACCTTTGGAATAGGTTGGAAGAGATAAAAGTGTCTCTCGAGTTGAGGGTTGCTACAAGAAGGATGTATGAGAACGTTATTGCTAATTTTTAAAAAACTGAGGGTTGTTCAAAAGATACTAACTGTGATATCGGAGTCAAACAAGGTTGTCCCTTGTCCCCTACCCTTTTTGGC
The DNA here is from genome assembly GCA_009831015.1 of Picea engelmannii. Classification (NCBI taxonomy): domain Eukaryota; kingdom Viridiplantae; phylum Streptophyta; class Pinopsida; order Pinales; family Pinaceae; genus Picea; species Picea engelmannii. The sequence goes on along the minus strand of ML781694.1, from coordinate 386,749 downwards.
ATATACATTGATAAGTTAGAAGAATGCGAGGAAAAAGCAGGTTGTGTCGACCTTACTCTCACTGGTATAGTCATCAATCTTCTTCTTTATGCCGATGATATCGTTCTTATGGCAAGGATTCCTCATGATATTGAAAACCAACTAAGAATCCTCAAGGATTTTTTCTCCAATATGAGTATGACTATTAATAATGATAAGACTAAGGTCATGATTATTAAATCCAATAAGATCCCTTATGATACCTTTGTATATGACAACAACAACTTGGAAGAAGTGACTTCATACAAATATATTGGAATTGATATTCACCACAAGCTCAATTGGAATTATAGCATTGAGAAAAGGATTATTGGGGGATGGAAAGTGTTGGCCCTCGGCCAAGTTTTGGAGAACCTTAGTCGTGTTTAACCATTTTTGGGAATTCGACAGGTTGGTCGAAGATAGAGCACCCAGGAAAAGAGGAGATCGTGGGATCTCACCCCCTTTTGTGGGATTTGTGGGGATTAGGGTTTATGTAACAGGTATGGGATGTCAGCCCATGGGTCTTACCCATGTTTAGGCCCCTTTTGTAATGTATAAATAAGTAGCTAGACAATGTAAGAAGGAGTCAGTTGTACTCCAGTGAGCTAAGTGTGATTAGTTGTAAAGGCTCTATGAATACTATGTGTTAATACTTGCAGAGCTAAGTGCAAGTGATTGTAAGAAGCTTGTGTGCAGACTGTGTAAGAAGGCTTTGTGCTGTGACCTAGCTCGAGGATGGAGGATTTGGCAAGGTGCATGCAAATCTCCTGTCCTATGCGGAGTGGGTTTTGTGGCTTTGTGCATGTAAGAATATTGAAAGAAGATAATAAAGAAGAAGAAGAGTTGGTGGACGTAGCCCCACGCTGGGGGTGAACCATGTATATCCCGTGTTGTGATTGCTTTGTGTTATTGATGTGATTTATGCTTAGTACTGAATATTTGTGTATGTTAGATGCATCTAATGAAGTATCTTAGTGCTTAGTGATATGAATGAATTCTAGATCTGATCTATTTCTATGTGCTAACTGCTTGGATGTGTTAGATCTTGTTGAATACTGTGTTGTTCTGTAATTACGGTTTTAACCTGCAATGTGAATAAGGATTAAAGACTAATGAATGTTAACTACTAAGTGCTCTGTTAAGTATTGTGATCACAAATCTGTGTCCCAGCTCGGTTGTATACACTTGAGTCTTGCAACCCCCCTACCTCTACCTCGAGTGAGACTTCATCTGCTTCGCAGGTGTTACTGAAAAGGCCGGTAGTTAGGGTTTTGTTGGTGTGTTGTTGAAGCATTGAACCCTGGGTCTGCCCTTGTTCCAACAAATGGTTCCATTGTCGTGACCTGAAACTGTGATTGTTGGGAACTGAGGAAAAGAGAAAGCTATGTGCGTAGATGTTCTACTGTAGTGAACAGTACTCTACTTGACTTGTGAAGGTCTGTGCCAAGAAGAGAAGTCTGATCTAAAGAAAAGAGGTAAGATATTAAAGCTTGGTGCTCTGATAAAGGTAAGATAAATGAATATTTTTGTTTCAAAAGAATGGATCAAGGTATATTTGATAGATTTCATCCTAGTCTGAAAACTAAGGCACAACTAGAAGAAAGAAGATGTGATATGAATAGATCTGATAGAAATAGTGAAAGATATGTTATTCCTATGCATAGAAAGAATTTTTGGACCAACAAGTGAATGCAGGATCCTAGAAAGAATTTTTTGCAGGTCTATCACTGTGATCCCAGTGCGCAGTACAGGAAAGGTTGGGGATCGTTTAAGAGAAAGAGAGGATTGACATTATGTTATAATTGCAGAAGACCGGGACATCTTGCTAAGGAATGCCCTGGTAGAGGTCCTATTTTTCTTTGTTGTAAGGCTACTGGACATGAAGTTTTGGATTGCCCTAGACTTATTGCTAAAGTTGAAAAGATGAACATGAGACAAGAAAACCATGAGGAAGGTCAAGAGACTAAGAATATGCCAAAGAACTAGAAATAATCAGAGGCTATATTATTGCAGATGAAAGAAACATTGAATGACCACAAAGACATTAGTTTATCAGAGATATTAAAAGAGAAAGAGTGCATAGAAACACGAATAGGAGACTTTGACATAGACTGTGTATTGGATGCAGAAACACAGGTGAACATCATGATAGAAAGTACTTGGGAAATCTTAGGAAAGCCTGCTATGATTCCTTCATTGGGAATAATAGGATTGTTTAAAGGAAAGATGATAACCCTATGTGGAATACTTACTCATGTACCTATGAGGGCTCATGGAACATCCACAGAAGAATAATTTGAGGTCATTAAGTTTGTTGAGAACATCACCCCTTTTGCACTTTTATTAGGAAGGACTTGGATTGAGAGAGATCATATCTGAAGGATAGAAGAAGAGGAAACTATAGAAAATAAAAATAAAGAATTAAGGGATTTCATGGCTAAGAGAATAACGCTCTTAATACAAGAACAAGAGGACAAGTCGAAGCAACTGAGGGCCAGAGACTTAGCTGTCAAAGTTGAAAGAATGCAAGAAGGTTTAAAGAACCTATCCCTACAGGAGAATAGAGCACCTACTCTAGAAACAATAAAAGAAGAAGTATTATCCTCGAACCTTGTGAAAGATACTCATCAGAGCGAAGTTACTATGCTAAGAAAAGATAAGAACAATAATGGAAAAAGGAATCCAGAGACGCAGATCACCTGAAAGAAAGCAAGAAAGCTCAGTAAGAAGAAAGCAAAGCTAGAAAAATTGCAGGAGGTTCTAGAGAGGACTTCGCAGAAGGAAGGTTTGCAGAACTTGAACCTCGCCGGAATAGCAGAACAACACCGATTGGCACTTCGCCATGGCGAAGCAATATGACCATTGGAGGCATCCTGATCGTTAGAACGATTCTCCAGAATGGATAGAAACACAGTTATTGCTGGAATGTTCACCATTGGAACATTGTAACCACGCCATAACGGATGGAATTGTATTTATTGAGGCATTCATTCTCCTTGGAGGAGTTCATTAAGATGTTAGCTATTTAACCCGTTGAATGTCTTACCAGGGACACTTTTGCCAATTGTGATTATATGAGCCCATAGAGAAATAATTTCTTTCGCGCAATGCTTATTGAGGCCTAGCCACCTGTTCTGTTTACCTTAAGTGTTTGTCCACTTATCTGAGATATATGATCTCGAGCGTGTATGTCGAGCGACCTTAGAACAATAGAAATAATCAAGGTGTTGGCCTCATAATGCAATAAATTAAGCAATCGAAGTGCGTAGACTTATGAGAACCTTGTAGAGGATCTCAAACTAAGGACATTGGATTCACAGCTCCAGGAAGCAAAGAAACAAGCAACGACAGTGCAAGCATAGTTGAAGGTACTGTCAGCAGTTGAGAAGATGAAAAGGTCACAAGAACAATGCCCAGTTCAACAACAAGTCCATTCCATCCAAAATAAATTTATGGAAGTGACCTAGAGACTTCAGCAGTATAGGACGAAGCCTGCACACTTTTTGAGGAGATCGAAGGACAAGGCACACAGCTGGAACAAGTGGTCACCTTAGTGAAACAATGCTTGGAAGGACCTGTCACCGAGAAGGTCATTCAGGGGTTCGTTGAGTAGGAGGCTCTGGCGAAACAACAAGTAGAGGCAGCTCGAGCCAAGCTCAAGGCCTTCAAAGCAGAGTTGCCCAAGTCAGAGTGACTCGGGATGAGTCACAGGTGAGTGTTGGGGGGGGGTGGCTATTATCCCTCAACCAAGTTTTGGAGAACCTTGGTCATTTTTGACCATTTTTGGGACTTCGACGGGCTGGTCAAAGACGGAGCACCCAGTCAAAGCGGAGATCACGAGATCTCACCCCCTTTTGTGGGATTTTTGGGGATTAGGGTTTATGTAACGGGTATGGGATGTCAACCCATGGGTCTTACCCATGTTTAGGCCCCTTTTGTAATGTATAAATAAGTAGCTAGGTGATGTAAGAAGGAGTCAGTTGTAATCCAGTGAGTTAAGTGTGATTAGTTGTAAAGGCTCTCTGCATACTATGTGTTAAGATTTGCAGAGCTAAGTGCAAGTGATTGTAAGAAGCTTATGTGAAGACTGTGTAAGAAGGATTTGTATTGTGACCTAGATCGGGGAAGGAGGATATGGCGAGGTGCGCACAAATCTCTTATCCTATGCGGAGTGGGTTTTGTGGCTCTGTGCATGTAAGAAGATTGAAAGAAGATAATAAAGAAGAAGAAGAGTTGGTGGACGTAACCCCACACTGGGGGTGAACCATGTATATCATGTGTTTTGATTGCTTTGTGTTATTGATGGGATTTATGCTTAGTACTGAATCTTTACGTATGTTAGATGGATATGATGAAGTAGCTTAGTGCTTAGTGATATGAATGAATTCTAGATCTGATCTATTTCTATGTGCTAAGTGTTTGGATGTGTTAGATCTTGTTGAATACCGTGTTGTTCTGTAATTAGGGTTTTAACCTGGGATGTGAATAAGGATTAAATACTAATGAATGTTAACTGCTAAGTGCTATGTTAAGTATTTTGATCAAAGATTTGTGTCATAGCTAGGTTGTAGACACTTGAGTCCTGCAACCCCCCTGCCTCTACCTCGGGTGAGACTTCATCTGCTTCACAAGTGTTTCCGAAAGGGATGGTAGTTAGGGTTTTTTTGGTGCGTTGTTGAAGCGTTGAACCCTGGGTCTGCCCCTATTCTAACATAAATCTTATTATGGGCTTGAAAACAATTGTAAATCAGCTGATCTTTGGAGTTGGGATAAGAAGAAACTCCTCTTTGAGACTCTCATTACACCTGTTATTCTTTATGGATGTGAAGTCTGGGGCTATAGTATCTCTCGTGAATCTTGGAGAAAGATAGAGAAAATTAAAAAATAATTTTATAACCTATAATCTCAAAATTAAAGGAAATACGCCCTATCCCATCCTCCTCTTAGAAACAAGTCTCTCCCCCATTGATAGCATGGTTATGGCTAGATACCTAATGTATAAGAACAAGTTAAACAACATGGAAGACAAGAGGTTGAATAAAATTGCTTCAAAATCAAGCCATAACCACCATCGACTCAAGCGAGGATGGCATAAAGACGCCCGGTCTTGGCTAAACTATTAGGGAATCATGGAAGAAACCATTTTGCAGAATAAAGATACTATTAAAAAAAATGTCAAATCAAAATTTAAGAAAACAATGTGGTGTGATAAAGAGTTAGAGGAGAAAATAAAATTAAGGTATTATAAAGATGTAATCAACCCTAATCTAGAAGATCAAAATTATCTATCCGTTTTTCCAAGTGTAAAGAAAAAAGTAAGCATTTCTAAGATAAGAACAAATTCTCACAAGCTCCATAGTGAAACTGGGCGTTGGTCAATTCCTAAAACGCCATGGGATGAAAGAGTGTGTCACCTTTGTGACACTAAGAAGGTTGAATATGAAAAACACTTTCTCTTAGATTGTCCAGCCTATACCCATCTTAGATCACATTTTCAAAATATTTATCACACTACCAACCTTCCTAACCTCTTAACTCAACAAAAGTATGGTGATCTTGGAAAGCTTCTCTTAATTATTTTCGAGCACATAAACAAAATTCTAAAGAAACACAGGTAATCACTTACCCTCTTAAGGTCCTATAGACCAATTCGGTCTTAGTGGACGTTAATCATCATCATCATCACCTTACTGTTAAGAAATGTGTTTCTTTATTGGAAAATATATGTTCGAATAAAAAATTGTATATATACATTTTCCAAAAAGGTTTCCAACAATCTCAGATATCAATTTAAAATTTATTTACATGGTCATTTTCTTAAAAACTATAAAAAAATTACCGAGATCATGTAATAAGGAAGCATTATCACCAAAAATTCTATATTTTTCTAAAAATGAGTATTCAATTGCATGAGTCATGTAATCAGAAAGCGTTATCCCATAAAAACATTCACATTTTATTATAGATGATTATTCGATTACCTGGGTCGACCTTGAATGTAGAAATCCCCTTGTCCTACCCGTTTATGAATGTCATTAGGCATGCCAAGAGATCTTCCACTACCAATCCATCTTCGAAGAACCTGGAAAAATAATGCAAATAGATACAATGTGAGCAAGTATTCATGTATTTATCAGAGAAGATTGCGTAGACCTTTATTAGGGCGCACAATGTACAAATTTAAGTTTTGGATCCCTTCATATTTCTCACTAGTCAGTCGAAGTCTGGCAATGTTGGAGGGCATAGCTCTTAGAAGCAATCCAAATTACAAGGTATTGAGCAAATCCTACCCATGGATTTCACGGAAAGTCCTAATTGACAGTTCTCCTCGACTCAGATCAACCTCGAGCACGTCCTCTTCAATTATCTGGCCATACACATATCATAGTGAGCACACACATATCGTAATGAATTGGTTGGCATTTTCTCTGAAGACTGTGCAAACTAGGATCCAACTCTGGAGAGACCGGTGAACCAGCACTCAAAACCCTAAATAAAACATGTTGAATGTCACAAAGAAAACTAACCTCAACCACAGAGAACAACACTTCCACTTATGAGTCCAAACCAACCCAACATGGAGAAATTGCTTTGCAACGAGACATATATCTATTCATTGATTGTTTTCAAGGCAAAACTCGACAAGATTTAAAAAACCATAAAACCAGAGGAAGTTAAGTCAGAGCTCTTACCAAACCGTGCAAAGAGAACACTGCAGCAAACTCGGTGGAGCTCTTACCAAACCGTGTCAAGAGGACACTGTAGTAGCCAACATTGTAACGACTTCTAACTGAGAAGCTACATGAAGTGTTTCATGTGAGGATCTCTTACCAAACTTAGAGGAGCTCTTACCAAACCTCTTGTGACAACTACACTCCTTGAGATGATAGAGACTCCAACTGTCTGTGCTGGTCTGATGAACCCAACCACCTGTTTTGACAACCCCCTGCTCCACTTGTTTTGACAACCCCTACTCCCTGACAATGTGTGACGACATACCGCCGCTACCCCTTTGGATGCAGTTCTCGATGCAAACGTAACACAATAAAACCATAGTTTAAACCTTGTATATGTGCCTCGGGAACCATGCAAGCACATATTGCAAATTGCCCCAAACTTAATATCTCTACTATGGTAAGGACATAAAAAGATAAACAAATTAGTTTTATAAAAACTTAAGTCAACTTTTTAAATTATTGTTTTGAAAAAAGTGTTCATATACATATTACTAAACTAATATCAAATTTAAAAAATTATGTATAGAAAAGACTATAGCCTAACTTCTATATGCTTCTTCTTTTTTTCTTATTTCCTAAATCTTATTTGATTGACAACTCCACTTTTTTTTCATTAAAAAATTATTTACATTGGTACAATGGTTTTGAATTAGACATCCAAATAATAATAAATCTTAGGACTTATTACCTTTATATCAAACATGAAAAACCAATTTAATATAGATATAAAATAAATAAGTAAAACACCAAATGTATATTAAATTAAATTAAAGTTAACAACCACATTATGGAAAGACGGACAAATTGGTTTTATAAAACTCAAATAAAGTATTTTAATTATTGTATTGAAAAATGTATTTATACACATTACTAAACTAATATCAAATTTGAATAATTCTAGATATAGAGTAGAAAAGAAAAATAAAGATGTAATTTTGTAAATTAAAAAATAATATTTAGAATGTGGTAAAAATGAAAAACTTTGTAATTTGTAAAACTATAATCTAAGTTCTATATCCTTTTTTTTTTCTTATTTTCTAAATCTTATATTCCAATATCACCAAGTTTATGGTTAAATTATTTTCAAATTTCATAACCAAACTATAAAGATAAACTTGAAAGCTAATAAAATATGAAAAACCAATTTAATATAAATATGAAATAAATAAGTAAAAATACTTAATGTAGATTAAATTAAAGTCAACAAAAAGTGGTTTTTAAAAAACTTAAATCAACCTTTTAAATTACTATTTTATAAAAACTTAAATCAACTTTTTAAATTACTCGTTTGAAAAATATTCTCATATACATTAAACTAATATCAAATTTGAATAATTTGAAATATAGAAAAGAACTATAAACTAAAAAAATATATAAACAAAATGTAATTTAATTAGAAAAATAATGTTTTAAAGTTGTAAATAAAAAATATATAAAGAAAATGTAATTTAATTAGAAAAATAATGTTTTAAAGTTGTAAATGAAAAGAAAATTTGTTAAAAATGAAAATTGTATAATTTGCAAAACTATATTCTAATTTCTATATCTTTCTTTTTCTTATTTCCTAAATCTTATTTGATTGAATTCACTCATCACTTTTTTTCATTAAAAATTGGCTTACATTATAACAATGATTTTAGTTAGACATCCCAATAATCGTATAATGAAGGAATCTTTATATCTTTAGTCCAAAATAATTATTTATAATTTTATTTATAAATAATTATTTGGATGAAAGATATAACTAAATAAAATTTAATTATTTGGATGAAAGATACAATTAATTAAAATTTATTTAACTATTCATATTAATTAAATAAAATTTATTTTAATAAATACTGTAATATTAATTATTTATAAACATTGATATTAAATAATTTTGTTTTGTTTTGTTTTGTAAGTAAGTATATATATATAAAATCTTTCATAAACAAAAATTACAGTAGTATCAGGTTTGTTTGAGCACTGTAATTACTGAATTGCCTCGGAGGGAAACCAATTCAGTTAGTGCCTTTTAAACCAAAACCGACCCTAAATTCAAACATCAGTTTTAAACATCTAGAATTGAATTGCCTCGTGGGGAAACTGATTCGTCCGACCTTCTAGAACATCTAGGACTGACTTATGACAGACAAAAAGAGAATTGTCCAAAAGTACAGTTGTCAAAAAAAAAAAAAAAACTAAAAACATGCCATGCATTATGACACATGTGCAAATGTCGTGGCTCATGCAGTTGACGTGTTGCGTGCCACATTGTCCAATGTAGGCACTTGTAGAGTCGAAGTCGAGACCATTGCCACGTTGTCCATTGTTGACATTTGGAGAGTCGGAACCAAGATCGTAGTTGAGGCCGCAGGTGCACTCAGTGTCTGTTCTTTGGAGTGTCAAGTGCCTTGCGGAGAGGAGAGAAGTTGCAGAATTTGCATCCCCTTCTTATCCAGAATTTCCAAAAGGAACCGTAAGTCGTCCACCTCCTTGTGGACCTTGAACACTAGGTCTTGCAGAATTGCGAGGTCGCCTTGAAACTTTGTGCAGGTGGCGCAGTCTGAACAGGAGTGGGGTTGGTCCGATGGTTTCTCCCAGTGGACGAAGGTGTCCTTCTGAGGAGACTGGACCGGTGGTGAGTGCACTAGTGGTTGATCTGAAAAGATCTTTTAAAGACTATGGTTGAGTTTTAAAACATGAGTTCATTAACCAATTAGGAATTGAAGAAAGAGGAAGAAAGTAATGATATAACATGGTAGGCATAATAAGAATTGCAGATTAGAAAGAAAACATGAGAAGTAAACCATAAAACCAAGCTTCATAACGGAGTTCGACAAGGTTGCTTACGTCTCCAGACCTTTGTTTCAGTGGGGGAGGCTTTCTTATTAATTTATTCAAATACTCAAAATGTACACAAAAATTGCATCAAATGGATTTCATATTGGTCTCACTGTGTTTTTCTCGACCTCAAAAATCCAATGCAACTGATGACATTGAAAAAGACTGAGTGTAGCTTCCATAAATGGTTTCCAAAATTTACTTAGCTCGTTAAATTTTCTTGCATAAAACAAACTGTTCTGCATAATTTAGCATAATTCGACCTCCACTATAGTGGTAAAACTTTTGGTTTAAAAAGTACAACTTGTGAGATCAAATTATGGTATATCCCATATGCTTTGAACATGGCATAATATATGGTAAATAAACCATATAATATAATATGGTGGCATAAATCTTGGAGCGCGTGCTTAAATAAAAATTTTCCACATTATTTAACAAGTTTGATTTTTGCAAAACAACCATTTTTTTTACTTACCACGTGTCCCTTTGTCATTGGTTGAACCATCCATTCACCATGTGCCATATGTCAGCGCCACTGCTCATCACTTGTCAACTTTCTCAACTGCCATGTGTTAGAATTAGGTTGTGTCATGTGTCCTTTATAGACTTTTCCATGTGTCATGCCCAGAATTTGCCATGTCATCCTTTGACCAACTTGATTTTTTTTCCTTGTTTATGCAAAGCTTCAAAATGCGATAACTTTCGCATACGATGTCGGATTTATGATCCGTTTGCGCCGACAGAAAGATTGCGATGAAATCTTTGCAATGGACATGGTCTCCCTCAAATACAATAACTTTGAATTTTAGGCCTTCCTAGATCCATTTTGGATCATGCATCCCCAGTCATCAAGTGCGAGATAGGCCACATCACTTGTTCTTTGTCTTTAAACTCTGTCCCGTGCACCTATCTCATCAAGATCAATTGCAAAACAACCATGACAATTGACAACATATTGTTAGCCACTTGTACTCTTTCACATCTTACTGAAGCCACTACCATCCATTTTGAAAACATTAGCAGCGACAACATCATAAATATGATTGCAAATGAGCTAATATGTTTGCATTACTTGCACGACATTAGCTTATATTGAAGCAAAGTATAATTGAACTTCCATTCTACAACCATCTCATGTTCATGCTTAAAATCAATTGCTTGATTTGACACAATTATAAGTGTGTTGCTTGCATAAGCTGTCTTCCTTAATTGTTTCATTGTTTGAAGAGGTTGATTTTATTTTAAGTGATGTGCATGTACAACATATTTATTGCTTTCTTTAGTTAAGTGATATTGATTATGTTCCCTGTAGAAGATTTTTTTGGGATCATACAAATAAGGACTGACTAAAACCATTCCACATTCATTGAGTGGCACGACATCACATGTTACCTCATCCACAAACTTAGATGAAATTATAAACTTTAATGTGCATTGTTTTGTTATGTGCAATTTATAATTGTTGCTTATCCATTTAAGTGAGTAAGGCTTATGATGCATATGAGTGTTTAATCCCAATTGTTTAACCACTTCCTTTGAAATCAAGTTAGATTGAGATCCACTATCTATCAATGTGTCGACCTTAGTATGTCTCATAATGACCCTTATGTGAAACAATTTACCTCTAGAATCAAATCCATCACCAATTTTACGTGTCAAACCAACCGCTGAAATTTTAGATTTATCACCCAAATCTGATCCCAAGTCTGTTGGTCCTGTTGTTGCTGCAACTGTTTGCCTCCCTTTCCTTTCCTTGAACCACTTCGGTCTCTTCTCGGGATGCAATTTCCAACAACGGTCCTCATCATGCCCTTCTTGTAATGCTTGCAAGAGGGCTTCTCTTCCTTTCTTGTCACTAAAGTTTCCTTCTTTCCATTCCACTTCATTTTGTCCTCTTTTTTCGAAGATGATTCCCCTGATACACCAACTCTTGTTTTCCCTAACTCAATGTATGATGCTTCAACATAAACCTCATCAAGATTAGTAGGTTCAAACATAAATACAGTGTTATGAATATGAACAGGTAAACCTCCTATATACTTCATAAGAGTTTCTTGAGTATGTAAAGGAATATCTAACTTCAATGTCGTTTTCTGAAATCCATCTGTGTATTCTTACACTGTTTGTCCTTTTCTTAGTTTAAGACATTGTCATTCAATTAAAGTCTTCTCTTTATAACCCAAAGGATAGAATGTTTTCTAAGTGCAGAAAAAAAACTTCACCATGATGGAAATACATTACCCACTTGTTGTGTGTCATTTTGCAACTTGCTTTGCCACCAAATGAGTGTTGTGCCCCCAAGTCGAAGCGATGCCAACATGATTTGATTTGCCTCATCCTTGATTTGTTGCACACTGCAATAAACCTCCAACCTCCATTTGTCTGACCCAGTTATCAAGCCTCTCTGCATTGACTTCACCATCATACATGGGTAATTCAAATTTCACATAAAGCTTAAGTAAAGGCATTTCATTTTTATGTTTATGGGAATGTTTTCTTGCAGTGGATTTAGAACTTGAACTTGAAGAAGAAGAAGTTGATGGAGAAGAAGGAGGTGAAGGAGGAATTTGAGGAGAATCCTCTCCTTCTTCATTTTTGACCTTTGAAGATTCACCTAGAACTAGTCTCTTTCGTTCCAAGTAATCCTCATATAGAACCTTCATCATTACCAACATGGCGAAAAAAGTCTTTCGAAACTCTTCTCATAATGAGAAAGTCCCTCTTCTGATGCCATCTTCTCACTTTGAGAAGTTCTCTTTCTCAATCCAATCTCAGGATTCTCTTCAACAAGCTCGCCTTCACCACGACTCAGTTTTTCCTTGATAATCATGCAAACTCAAAAATCATCCGTCAACTAGCTCTGGTACCACTTGATCCGAAAATATCTTTTAAAGACTATGGTTGAGTTTTAAAACATGAGTTCATTAACCAATTAGGAATTGAAGAAAGAGGAAGAAAGTAATGATATAACATGGCAGGCATAATAAGAATTGCAGATCATAAAGAAAATATAAGGAGCAACAAACTATAACACCAAGCTTCATAACGGAGTTCGGCAAGGTTGCCTACGTCTCCGGGCCTTTGTCTCAATGGGGGAGGCTTTCTTATTAATTTCTTCAAATGCTCAAAATGTACACAAAAATTGCATCAAATGGATTTCATATTGGTCTCACTGTGTTCTCCTCGACCTCATAAATCCAATGCAACTGAGTGGTGGCGCAGGAATTGAATTTTCAAGTGAATTTGGTGGGATGACCAAGGAAGGTTGCGAGGAAGAGGCCAAGTTCGACAATGGCCTAGGGGCGAATCCCAGTGAATTCCCCAGGAGATCGAACCGCTCGACTCGGAAAACCCATGGCGAGGACAAAGGTGGGAGGCTGCTTTGGCTCTGAGAGGACTGGACAGAGGAGGAGGGAGAAGAAGGCGAAGAGTTGTGCGAAGGTGCGGGCGCAGGATGAGGTCGAATGGCCATGCGTGGCTTGTTTTGGTACCAGGCCAAGCCTCGCTTGGATTTCTCACGCAGTCGAGGCATGGCCAAAACAAGAAAAAGGTAAGCAGGCACTGAGAAATGGCTAGTATAACAGGTAAGAACCAGGGAGGAGTGCAAACTGAGTGGTGGCTCTGCTGGAGAGGGAGGACGCACACGTGCAAAGGTGACCACAATAAATGAGGCTTCATTGATCGGACAAGGAGATAGAGAGGAGCGCGCTTGAAGTGTTAATGGCACGTTGGTTGGAGTGAGGGTTGTTTAACTTCATGGTGTGGGAGGAGGGGAGGTGCATGCGTCAGTCACGTGGCTAGTACTGCGCTGGCAAGCGTCGTCCCCTCCTCTTTGACACCTGTACTCTACTAACACCCCATCCGAGGTAAATCAAATTGCTTTAGTAAATAGTTGAGTGCTCTATTAATTGCTTATAAACATTAATATGTGTTAGAATTAATGCTTACATGTTTATTTTAGAGATTGGTTTGGGTTTGTTAGATCTAGTTGGTTACAGAATATTTTCTCAAACTATTAGATCATATTTATGTGTGTGTGGTTGAGAGATTCCCTCATGAGTTTTTTATGTTGTTGATGTTGGGTATGTGTTGTATTCTTTACAAGACTATCTTTAGTGTCTGCTACATTGCGGGGCATCCAGGGGGTTTGAGGGGGGGCTACTAGGCTGATCCGGATTATTTTCGGCACGAAATGAGATCAGAGATATAATAAAGAAATGCACAGAGATATCACAGATATTCAATAATATAACAGAAATGTATCGGAGATGCAACCATAAACACAGATATACAGTAATACACAATTTCTATTAATGAAAGAAATGTACAGAGACTGTAAAAATACAAAGTGAAAGACTCACTAGAATGGTGGCAACTTATCTCTGAGAAGAGATGTGATGGCTACTCGCATTTGCAAGAAGATGATTACAATGAGGCTCCGAAGGCCCTTTTACAATAAACGGGAATGCCAAAAGTCCTAGACATCCCAAAAACCTAACCCTAGGAGATGAAGCGCCAAAAGTTATGTGGGCCCCGTTTGGGTAAGTGAGTACATCAGCTTCCCGGGGTCGTAACTTTTGCATACGATCTCCGTTTTAGGCATGTGATAGTTCGTTGGAAAGGTATCGTCGAGGAGATTCATTTTGGGGGATCAATCATGCCTTTGTCTATCATTGAGAACCTTGATCTCGAAAAACCTTCATTTGGACCCTCAAAATGGCCCCGGAAGTTAAAACCTGCTAAAAATAGTAAATTGCCAAAATTGCCAGAAAACTGTTTTGAGCCATTTGGAAAAGGTGGGTGGCCACTGATATCCACCTGGATCAA
>ML781694.1:354969-372288 GCA_009831015.1 Picea engelmannii | reverse complement strand
ATGATTACAATGAGGCTCTAGAGGCCTTTTTACAATAGACGAGAATGCCAAAAGTCATAGACATCCAAAAACCTAACCCTAGGAGATGAAGCGCCAAAAGTCACGTGGGCCCCGTTTGGGTAAGTTAGTACATCAACTTCCCGCGGTCGTAACTTTTGCATACGATCTCCGTTTTAGGCGTGTGATAGCTCGTTGGAAAGGTATCGTTGAGGAGATTAATTTTGGGGGCTCAATTATGCCTTCAACTATCATTAAGAACCTCGATCTCAAAAAACCTTCATTTAGGCCCTCAAAATGGCCCCGGAAGTTAAAACCTACTAAAAATAGTAAATTGTCAAAATTGCCAGAAAACTGTTTGAGCCAGTCGGAAAAGGCGGGTGGCCACCGATATCCACCTGGATCAATTACCCAGGCGATCGAACCACTCGACTTGGCAAGCCCATGGTGAGGACAAAGGTGGGAGGCCGCTTTGGCTCTGAGAGGACTGGACAGAGAAGAAGAGCGAAGAAGGAAAAGAGTTGTGCGAAGGTGCGGGGGCAGGCTGAGGCCAAATGGCCATGCATGGCTTGTTTTGGTACCAGGTCGAGCCTCGCTTGGATTTCTCCTGCAGTCGAGGCATGGCTGAAGCAAGAAGAAGGTAAGAAGGCACTGAGAAATGGCTAGTGTAACAGGTAAGAACCAAGAAGGAGTGCAAACCGAGTGGTGGCTCTGTTGAAGAGGGAGGACGTGCACGCGCAGAGGTGACCACAATAAATGAGGCTCCATTGATCGGACAAGGAGACAGAGAGGAGTGTGCTTGAAGTGTTAATGGCACGCTGGTTGGAGTGAGGGCTGTTTAACTTCATGGTGTGGGAGGAGGGGAGGTGCATGGGTCGGTCACGTGGCTAGTACTGCACTAGCAAGCGTCGTCCCCTCCTCTTTGACCCCTGTACTCTACTAACACCCCATCCGGGGTAAATAAAATTACTTTAGTAAATAGTTGAGTGTTCTATTAATTGCTTATAAACATTAATATGTGTTAGAATTAATGCTTACATGTTTATTTTAGAGATTGGTTTGGGTTTGTTAGATCTAGTTGGTTACAGAATATTTTCTTGAACTATTAGATCCTATTTATGTGTGTGTGGTTGAGAGATTCTCCCATGAGTTTGTTATGTTGTTGATGTTGGGTATGTGTTGTATTCTTTGCACGACTAGCTTTAGTGTTTGCTAAATTGCGGGGCGTCCAAGGGGTTTGAGGGGGGGTTGCTAGGCCCCTCTTTTGGGAGGAGATATCGCCTCTACGCGAGGGTTCGGGAGCAGTGCCCCCGAGAATTTTTTTTTGCCTCAGGAAAAGTGTCGCATTTTTGCCTCGATTTTCGTGTCCATTGTTGAGTAGTTTTTCAGCACATGATTTTTGCCAATGATTTTATATTTCCGGATAAGAAATTAACTAATCCAGGGCATTGGGTTAGGGTTTTGGATGTCAATGACTCCTATATGTATATTGTATTGTAAACAATGTATCACTCTAATGTGTGTATTTGTCATTGTATATTTTCTGTTTTTTTATTGAAAATTTATTTGCACTAAAATATTGTACGAAGTTAAAATCTACATTTGAGGAAAAACTTATTGTATAAATATTTGTTTGATTTAATAAAAAAGATAGATTTTGTGTGTGCAATCTGGTTCTTTATGTTGGTATCACAGCTAGGAGCTCTAGGTGCAACTCGCTCATAGGAGTGCCCAGAAAAATGTGAGATAAATTTGTTGTAGGAATAAATTAGTTTAATTGTGTGTGAGAGTGGAGTGTGTTGTTGTCTATGTGTTATTTTTCTGTGTGTGTTTTGTTGAAAGAATAGGAAGCCTTCAAATCGCGTCGTACGTATCTTTCTTGGCCTTGAACAATTACTACGCGTCTCTACATTCAGAATTTGGCCTTTAGCATTCAGATCTTGGTCTATACTTTCAGCACTCATCCTTCAACACTTATATCACGATGGTTTACGTCACCGAACATGGCTTGTACACTCTTGGACGGCCTCAGATACTCAGATTCACAAGCAATACAGGATATCATCCAACTGCTAGAAATAACCCTTGGCTCTTCCGGTCGCTGCAGACATCACGGTGAAAAATAAAATATATATTTACTGGAGTGGCCGTGTGACTTATCAAAAGGTGAAAAAGATATACCAGTAAGGAAAGTAGGATGGCATTGCTAAGTTGAATTTGGAGCTTGCATAAATGCTCGAATTGTTTTAAAACATATTTTTCTTTATTGGGTAAATGGATGCATTTTTTTTAAGTGCATATGGAAGGAGGAATGGCTCCCTCATCGGATCGAGAGTCCGACATAGTGTGTGCTACAGCATGGTACCCGTCCAATTTAATGGGAGCACCGTCTAGAAATTATGACCATGGCTTACTTTAGCTGCAATGCATTATTTGAAGCCTTCAAGGCCAAAGGCTTCCAACCAATTTAGGAGCTTTGACTGATGGTGAAAACATATTAGTGATTTTTTTTTGGTTTTCTCTGAAATCTATTAGCGTTATATTTTAATTTGTAAAATTTTATTATGAAAAAACAAAATTATAGAACAGAGTGACATAATTCAGGCTTGTAGAACTTGAGTTTTTTTTGCCACAAACACATATTATTGATTTGATTAGCTGCAATGCATTATTTGAAGCTTTCAAGGCCAAAGGCTTCCAGCCAATATAGGATTTGACTGATGGTGAAAATATATTAGTGAATTTTTTTTTGTTTTCTATAAAATTTATTAGCATTATATTTTAATTTGTAAAATTTTACTATGAAAAACCAATTATAGAACAAAGTGACATAATTCAGGCTTGTAGTTTTTGAGTTCTTTTGTGCCACAAAAACATATCATTAGTTTGATTAGCTCCAAGAAAAATGGTGATAAGTTATCTTTGTATGTTTGTATATGTGAAGAAGGTCAAGTTTTATGATTTATATTGCATTTTTTTTTCTGTAATTTTTAAATGACTATTTTTTGCAATGACCTTCAAGTTAATACTAATCACACACTTGGCATAGTATACCATGAATCTATTAAAAATACCCTTCATTCTCCACCCTCTATTATAAGAGGTTATTAAGCCTATGAACACATTGATTACTTCCTAGATGTTTGCAAAAATGTTTAATTTTGTGATTGTGTTTATGAAGACATTGATTACCTCCTAGATGTTTGCAAAAATATTTAATTTTGTGATTGTGTTTAAAGATTTATATTGCAAATTTTTTAACATTTTGAAATTCTTTTAAAAAGACATGAATTATTGATTATGAATTATTATTATTAATAATGTATAGATAATTCATCAAAAAGATTTTTGAATTACAAAATATATTTGATTGGGCAATATTTTATTTGTAATATTTTTTTGAAATATATAGTATAATTTTGTAAATTGAATTATAACTACTTTTTCAAATTTTCATAATGAAAAAATTGAATAAATATATACCCTTCAACTTAAAATTAAAAGTTTGATAACTCGCTAAAAAGAAGTGACAAACATAAAAAAGACATGCCACTGGGAAACAAGATTCTGCACCACTAGCTCGCCTACACAGACTACAACAGCATTGATAACAGGTTACCAGACGTCCTCAACAACGCAGTACTGACAAAGATCAATAGGGAAAAAGCACAGATGATGTCGACCCGCTGACGAGAAAAAATAGTCGCTTGCCCAGTCGACGAGGAAATAAGAAACCGGTCCCACCAACGAGGAGAAGACAAGTCCACAGAAACTTCACAATGGAGTCCACAGAAACTTCACAATGGCGAAAGCTACCCACTTTTCATAAATTTTAGACACTTTTCAGAAACTTTAACCATAACTTTGAACTGACAGGTTGAGCAGGGTATGTAAATTATATACTTTTAGCTCTCACAGATTCTATGCACACAGGTTGAGCAGGTAACCATGTAAATTATATATACTTTTAGCTTAGAAATTCAATGCAGAATTTTCAAGGGGTGAAGAATATTTTCATTCAAGATGTCTTGTCAATCAAACTGTAAGGATTCTATGATTTCTGGGAATTCCACTGTTAGTTGTACACATTGTTTGACGACAAGCCATACGTATTTCTGGGAAGCCATCGCAGGGGCTGGGAGGGTCCTGGCTTATGCCTACTGTGCAGACATTCCTCGGAGGATGTTAGCCACCTGCTGGTCCATTGCCACTTCACAAAGGAGGTCTGGAAATGCCTGGTCTCTCATTTTTCTATTATGGCTACCTGGAGCGGATCCAACCTTTCGGATTGTTTTACCTGCTGGCTTTCCAAAATGTGCCCCTCCGACATTGGCTGTACATGCCTGCTGGCAAATTTGGGCAGAAAGAAACAAAGCGATTTTCGAGAACCGCCTACCTTCCTGTACAGCGGTGTTCCATCGAATTTTGTCAAACTTCCATTGGCAGCCCTCCTGGATAAAGACCATATCTTACAAAGCTTGCGAAATTACTCTGACAGGCGGCAACACTCTTGCATGTTTCGACGGAGCTGCAATGTCAAATGGCTTCTGCTGCGAGGCTGGAGGTTTCTTTAAATCGCATTCGGGGAGGATCACTAAGTGGTTCCTTAACTGTGGGGAGGGTACTAATACTAAAGCCGAGCTCTTAGGATTGTGGGCCACCCTCACCTTAGCCTCCTTCTGGTCTATCGATCACCTTCTTGTTCTTGGTGACTCGAGAGTCATCATTGACTGGATAAGCCAGAAAAGCAATCTACACTCGGTCCATATTACAGGTTGGATGGATAAAGCGAGGATACTTTCCTCTTGCTTCTCCGACATCAATTTTCTTCATATCTCCAGATCGCACAACAGGGAGGCTGATGCTCTCTCTAAGAGAGCTCTCTGCGAGGAGGTTGGTAGACTCTCGGTCCTCCATTGTGATAATGGAACTGAGAGCTCCATATCCACCTATAATATCTTTGAATGATAGATAGATCATTATAGCGTGGTTTTAGTGACAGGTTTGAATAGAACCTAGAACCTAGTTTTGGCCGACTTTTTCGCTAGTCTGTTACCACTGACGGGATGCGGCTTTGGTGTTTGTTACTCTCGGCCAGTCTGCTGTTATTTCTGGTCATTGCGAACAGGGCAGCTTGTATTTGTAAACAGTTTTATAATTATTATAAACTCGAGCAATTTTTTCTTGGAAAAAAAAGCCATACGTATTTGTTTAAAGAGTTTTTATAGTAATATATGTTTAGATTTACAAAATTGGATGGATGTATGTATGTGTAGATATTTAACTATATAGTGTAGATATTTAATACAGTTTGAGTGGGTCTAATGGTTAAGAACCTATGTTCTTTCTTAAGAGGTTACAGGTTCAAATCCAAAGGGGGTAGGGTATGTATACCTTTGTAGACTTTACCAATCAAATAGCTTAGCGAAAAACTCGCATTTATTTTAGCAGATTTATTCTTTAAACACTTTGAATTTTGTTTGGATCACATTTGATATATAAAAATTGGAATAGTGGAATAGTTATTAGTTATGAAATTTGATGAAAATGTATGAAACAAATTATTTATTATAAAAATAAGAAAGAAATATATATATATATATATAATCAAAATTGAAAATAAATATATGCCACCATGATTTATCCAAACACATGAAAAGCTTTACATTACAATTTAATTTATAATCTCAATTTTTCGGAGTCCTCTTGATCTTTGTGTTGAGCCCATTGATGGTTTGTTTTAAGTCTTGGAAATGAGTGCAAAGTGTCTTAAATTAGATGCATATTATGAGGATGTGAGGAAAGAGCTTGCTAATTATTAGAAATAATAATAAACACGAAGATCATGATGATAACTAGTGCTTGAAAGTATGGTTACAAGAAAAACCATGATTGTGTATATGTGACTTTATGGGTATGTGGGAAATCAATTATGACTTATGTACTTATGAGAGTGGGTGAGAGAGTATAATTTATATTATTAATAAATAATTAAAATGTTAATCATTTTTAATTTTTAAGTATGTGTGTATGTAGGTTTTTATAATTAGTTATAATGTGAGAGAAATTTTTGGATCAAAATTCTACACATAATTTTGATATAGAAATTTTTCTAAGTATTTTTGAAAAAAATATTTAAATATAATTTATTTTGAATGTGATATTTATTTAAAACATTAAAGTACTATTTTTTTAATATAACACCAATTACTTCAATATTCTACTTAGAGCCTTTAATAAATAAATAAATTTAAATGTAAAGCTTTTAATAAATATATAATTTCTATAATAGATGTACACATTAATCATAACGTATACATGAATAATTGTTGTTATCCAGGTCATGATTTAATATGATAAATATTTGAGTGGGTTTAATGATGAAGAACAATATGATGAATAGTTGAGTGCTCTTTTAATGGTGAAGAACATGTGTTTCTTTTGTAGAGTTTATATATTCAAATCTAAAGGGGAGTAGGGTATGTACTATTAAAAAATTGACATTTCCAGAGATTACACAACAAAAATAATATATTTATTACATTTCATTTATGCACAATTACTACACAATTATATAGTTGGATTCAGATTCAACTTATTTTAAACTTAGAGAGAATGGTTGAGAGAATCTATCAACAACCTC
The DNA here is from genome assembly GCA_009831015.1 of Picea engelmannii. NCBI lineage: Eukaryota > Viridiplantae > Streptophyta > Pinopsida > Pinales > Pinaceae > Picea > Picea engelmannii. The sequence continues at coordinate 365,648 of ML781694.1, read as the reverse complement.
CAATTGATTCAAACCAAACCCAAACCAATTCTATTGTAAGCATTATTTCAACATATACACTTTCCTAAAATATTATATCAAACAAATATTATATTTTCAACTTATTACAAGTAATCAAAACATAAAGTAACTAAAATTAAGTTTTAGTGAGCATACTCTCATCTTGATCAAACAACTTTGTTAATAATGAAAAAGTCAATAATGAAAATTCAAATTATAATAAATTATTTTAACTTAAATTATTGTGTCATTATAATAAATATTAAAATATGCTAAATTATAAGGATAAAGTATAATAAATTTTAAGTAAATCAATACTTTCTATATATTTTATTTTCACTATAATTTAATTAATTAAATTGATTTTTATAACTATATATTAATTAATGTATATAAACTATACTAATTAATAAATTAAATAATAATAATAATAATCTATTTTGATTGGTGAAGTCTACAAAGGTATACATACCCTACCCCCTAATCCTTAAATGTTATATGAACTTTACTAACTAATAAATTATATATCAACTAACTTTAATAAATTAAATATTAATTAATTGATGATGATCATCCACTAAGACTGAATTGGTTTATTGGACCTTAAGAGGGTAAGTGATTACTTGTGATTCTTTGGAATTTTGTTTCTGTGTTGGAAAAACATTAAAAGAATCTTTCCAAGATCACCATAGTTTTGTTGAGTTAAGAGGTTAGGAAGGCTGGTAGTGTGACAAGTATTTTGAAAATGAGATCTAATCTAGGTATAGGCTGGACAATCTAAGAGAAAGTACTTTTCATCTTCAACCTTTTTAGTGTCACAAAGGTGACACACTCTTTCATCCCATGGCATTTTAGGAATTGACCAATGCCCAATTTCACTATGGAGCTCATGAGAATTTGTTCGTATCTTAACAATGCTTATTTTTTTCTTTACACTTGGCAAAACAGATAGATAATTTTGCTTTTCTAGATTAGGGTTGATTACATCCTTATAATACCTTAATTTTCTTTTTTCCTCTAACTCTTTATCACACCACATATTCTCCTTAAATTTTGATTTCACGATTTTTTTAATAGTATCTTTATTCTGCAAAATGATGTCTTCCATGATTCCCCAATAGTTTAGCCAAGACCTAATGGTGTCTTCCATGATTCCCCGATAGTTTAGCCGACATCATTTTGTCATCCTCGCTTGAGTCGATGGTGGTTACGACTCGATTTCGAAGCAATTTTAGGAAGCCTCTTGTCTTCCATGTTGTTTAACTTGTTCTTATACACTAGGTATCTAGTTATAGCCATACTTTCAATGGGGGAGAGGCTTGTTTATAAGAGGAGAATGAGATAAAATGTATTTCCTTTAATCTTAAGATTATAAGTTATAAAATTCTTTTGTATTTGTTTGAATTACAATACATCAATTTGATATAATTATTAGTGAAAAATTTCAAAAATAATAATCACACAGATGTCACAATACATCAATTTAATAAAATTATTAGTGGAAATTTTCAAAAATAATAATCACATAGATGTAAATATTAAAAAGTTGTCGCACAATACATCAATTTGATAGAATTATTAATGAAAACTTTGTAGAATAATAATCACATAGATGTATACATCAATTTGCTAGAATTATTAGTGGAAATTTTCAAGACTAATAATCACATAGATGTCAATATTAGAAAGTTACAAAACCCATAGATTCTAGGATTTGATAAAGAATAGAATTTCTACTTCTTACTTTCATTTCTCATTACTATTTTAAAAAATTATGAAACATGACATATACATTTTAGTATTTGTGGATGGAAAAAAATTAATAGTATGTGCACGATGTTCATGTGGTAAATTAATACACATGAGTTCATGTCAAATAAACAACTAAAATAATTTGATTCCATGACAAAAATATTATATTTATATATTTTCATGTTGAGCTTATTACATAAGGAATGATTTCTCTTTCCACTATTAATGTTGAGGTTATTACATAAGGAATGCTTTCCCTTTCCACTATTTAAATTGATGGTTTTTTTTTTTAATTTGTAATTTGATTCCAATTTAAAATCCATTAAATGCATGAATATGAATAAATAAATTGACGGTTTTTTTTTTTTTTTTTAATTTGTAATTTAATTCCAAGTTAAAATCCATTAAATGCATGAATATGAATAAATCATTTTTTAAGTAAGATATTGTATTAATGTATTAATAATATATACATGAATGTTTTTTTAGCAAGTGAAGTCCAAAAATAATATTATATAAGGAAGCCATCTAAGTTATAAACAACAAAACATAAAATATGTTTATGTAGAGAAACCAAACCAAATATCCATAATAATTATAAGAACTAATATGTTTGTATTAGGAAAGATAAAAGTAGTGTGAATTTCTTACTATTTAAATAAACAAAGAAAATACATCTAAAATTATGAGCAGAATAAATCTCAGACAACTCTTGTCCACATGAACCATAATAAGAATTAACCATAAACAAAATTAACCATTGGAAGGTGGCACTTGAGGGGGTGCTCGGCCTCTCGTCCCCATGAAAGTTGGCATTGTAGTAGACCGAGTGTGCATATGACCCCCTAGAGGAAATGGAAAGGTACCCCCATGACGTGCTACCAACCAATGAACCATTTCCATGAGTCGGGTATTCTGGTCCTGATCCAGGTGGATATTAGTGGCCACCCACCTATTCCAAATTCCAACAGGCTCATCTTAACATTTTTTCAGTTCAACACATTTCTCTGTAATGGGGAAATTTCTTTGTAATTATGGATTCTGCACTTCTGAGGCTGTCTTGAAGCCCTACAGAGCATCCAGGTGGATATTGGTGACCACCCATCTAGTCCAACTAGCCTATTTTGGTAGGTTTCATCTCAGTACATCTTTATGTACTTCCAGGGTCGTTTTGAGGCCCTAAACGGTGGTTTTGGGGCTTGCCACAGTCATACTGTAGATGAAGTCAGAGTTTGATGGCATAATGTTGATCCAGATTATTTTCAGAAAAAAAAAATGAAAGCAAAGATATTACAATGAAATACATACAAATATTGCCAGAAATAGAGAAATATAACAATAGATGATTTCTATTAATGAAAGAAATGTACAGAGACTATAAAAATATAGAGTGAATGAGCTCGCTAGAATTGTGGTAACATATCTCTAAGAAGCGATGTGACAGATACACTCATTCGCTAGAAGATGATTACAATGAGGATCTGAAGGATTTTTTACAATAAACATGAATTCCAAAAACCTAACGCTAGGAGATAAAGCGCCAAAAGTCATGTGGGCCCTATTGTGATAAGTTAGTACATCAACTTCCCATGCTCGTAAATTTTGCATACGATCTTCTTTTTAGGTGCGTGATAGCCCATTGGAAAGGTATTTTCGAGAACTACACATTATATCATCAAAGTTTGACTTGGTCAACATTTTGATAGTGGAAAGCCCAAAAAATGTTGTTTAGGGCCTCAAAATTGCCCCGGAAGTACGGAAATATGCATTAACATGAAAACTTCAAAATAAGCTAGTTGGAACACGTGGGTGGCCACCAATATCCACCTGGATCAATCCTCCCCCCTTTGGAAGAAATGGTATCCATTACGTTGAGTTCCTGGGGAAGAGGGAGAAGCATTTGTTGAATCTCAATCTTAGTGAGCTACTTGCCTTGCTGGAGAAGTTGCGCTTCTTGATCTGTGGAAGGCTATCATGAACCTATTGTTGGTAGGGTTGAATCTATTGCACCAATATGTTGTATCTTGGCTTGATGGGGCATTGTGTAGGCACTGTCGTACGTGAAGAAGCAATATCGTATTTCCCTTCTGCAATATGATTCTGTTGGATAGAAGGTGTTGAGGCTGCAGTGGTTGCATTGGCCTTCAGTTCATCCTTTGAACAAATTGTGAAGAGGCTGAATTTAATAGTATGAGAGATTACCTTATGACACTATTTTGGTGGAACAATAGTCAGAGCTACCTCTGTTATCCTGTAGAGCTGACCTCCCAGAGTAATAATGACACTACAAGGTCGAGACTCATAAAAAACATGACATTTCCACATATATGATTGGCCCAAAACAACATCACATACATCAATAGGGGAAACATTACACATTACCTCATCCTTGAAGGGTTGGATGCCATAGGACATGTGACACTACTGGCTAACATGAAGATCTCGTCCCTGGAGAAGCCACCCGATGTTGTAAGGTTGTGGGTGTGGTGTTGTCGACAACCCCAACTGTTTGATGACCTCAGTTGAGATGAGGTTCTTTTAGATTCCAATATTGATAATGAAATGCAATGGGGTCCCTTTCACCCACATCTATGAATGGAAGAGGTGCTCCCCCTCTTCAGAATCTGTCGGTTCTTCTGGTTGAATTTTTGTGGTCGTGACGGTAGCAATGGGGTCAACGTCGATGATCTGCCTTTTTTCATTAATTTCTAAATCAAATTCTGAATCAGGGTTCAGCTACTTGCCTTTGATCTCGGCCACCAATGACTGTTTTGAGTGACATTCATCAGTGTTGTGCCAGGGGCTTTTGTGGAAGTCGCACCACTTCTGAGTGTCATTCTTCATCTTTCCCTTACCCTTCTTTTCTTGTGTCTTTGACTGGTGTTTAGGAGGTTGTTGGTTAGGGTCATCTTTATTATGCTTTGGTTGTTGCAGATTTGCAGACCTGAACTACCTTTTGTTACGGTGCCTAAATTTCTGCTCGATTTTGACAACATATTGATAGGCAACTCCAAGTAATGAGATGTTTAGTAAATCCATTTCAATTTGGATGTACCTATGTAGATCCCGACGATATTTCAGAACCAGATGTTGCTCAAAGTCTTTGATACCCATCTTGGTGTGCAAGGTATGTAAAGTGTTTGTAAACTCCGACACCGTTTGGCCCCTCTCTTGTCGCAGTGTGGTCCATTTCATGTATTGCTATTCATAGTTATCAATAGGGTAATATTTTTCCTTGACCGCATCCACACAAGAATCCCAAGTGGGCTCGACCCCATATATTCCATATTCATCTGTGGAACGTTTCTCCCAGTAAATTTCCTAGTAATGTTTGACATAGGGGAGAGCCTTGAGGAGTGCGTAGGTGATATTTTCCCTTCCGAAAAAATTGTGAATAGAGAAATAAACTTCTAGCATATTTAACCATTTTTCTAGGGCATCCGCATCTATCTGACCTTCAAATACGAGAATATCAAAATTAACTTGTACCTTGAAGGGAGAGGTTCCTTCAAAGTGGTTGCTTGATGAATATGCACATGTTGCTATCGATAAGCGTTGAAGAATGTGGGAAAAATTTTGCACCATTTTGTCCCTCTATTGTACGAGAGCTTGCTCAAGCAACAATTTAATAGAATCTTCTACTTCGTTGTTTTTGTTTTCTTTTGCCATGGAGGGTTTCTTGGGCATGCAAGAGCATTTTTCCTCAAGAGAGACAAGCTCAAGACCCAACTTTCTATACTCATACCTCGTTGGGGACATGCACTGAAAAACAATCAATAACATCCTTCTCTGATACCATTGATTTGGATTATTTTCGGAAAGAAATTAAAACAGAGATATTACAATGAAATACACACAATTATTGCCAGAAATAGAAAAATACAACAATACATGATTGTTATTAATGAAAGAAATGTACAGAGACTGTGAAAATATAGAGTGAATGAACTCGCTAGAATGGTGGTAGATTATCTCTGAGAAGAGACATGACAACTATGCTCATTCACCATAAGATGCGTACAATGAGGCTTTGAAGGCCTTTTTACAATAAACATGAATTCCAAAACCCTAGACATCCAAAAACCTAACCATAGGAGATGAAGTGCCAAAATTCATGTGGGCCTTGTTGGGGTAAGTTAGTACATCAACTTCTTGGGGTCGTAACTTTTGCATACGATCTTCATTTTAGACATGTGATAGCCTGTTGGAAAGGTATTTTCGTGAACCACACATTATGTTGGAAAACTCTAACTTTGTCAATAGTTTAATTGTGACGAGACCAAAAAACATTGTTTAGGGCCTCAAAACGACCTTGGAAGTACAGAACTATGTACTAACATACAAATTTCTAAAATAATCTGGTTGGAATAGGTGGGTGGCCACCAATATCCACCTGGATAAAATGCATAGTTCTTGAAAATACCTTTCTAATGGGCTATCACACACCTAAAATGGAGATCGTATGCAAAAGTTATGACCCCAGGAAGTTGATGTACTAACTTACCCCAACGGGGCCCACATAACTTTTGGACCTTCATCTCCTAGGGTTAGGTTTTTGGATTTCTATGGTTTTGGAATTCATGTTTATTATAAATAGGCCTTCAGAGCCTCATTGTACTCATCTTCTTGCAAATGAGTGTAGCCATCACATCTCTTCTCAGAGATAAGCTTCCACCATTCTAATGAGTCTTTCACTTTGTAATTTTACACTCTCTCTAAATTTATCTCATTAATAGAATTCATGTGTTAATGTAGTTCTCAGTTTCTAGCAATATATATGTGTGTTTCATTTTAATATCTCTACTTTCATTTTGTTCCGCTCATAAATATTGGATCAGTGGTATTAGAGCAGGTTTCTCTTGATCGTTTTTTAGTGCATGTCCCCAATGAGGTCTGAGTATAGCAAGTTGGATCTCGAGATTTTCTCTCTTAAGGACAATCACTCTCGCACGCCAAAGAAATCCTACATGGCAGAAGAAAAGAAAAATGGTCGATCAAAAGATTCTATTAACTTGTTTCTTGAGAAAGCTCTCACGTGACAGAGGGATGAAATGATGGAGAATTTTACCCACATCTTTCAATGTTTATCGATAGCAACATGCACATATTCATCAAGATACCATTTTGGAGGAACCTCTCCCTTCAAGGTACAAGTTAATTTTGATATTCTTGTATTTGAAGGTCAGATAGATGCAGATTCCCTAGAAAAATGGTTAATCTGCTAGAAGGTTATTTCTTTGTTCACAATTTTTCCAACAGAGAAAAGTTCACCTTCTCACTCCTCAAGGCTCTCCCCCATGTTAAACATTGGTGGGAAACTTACTAGGAGAAAAATTCCACAGAGGAATCTGGAATATACGGGGCCAATCCCACTTGGGATTTTTTTTAGGATGGGGTCAAGGAACAATGTTACCATGTTGATAACTATGAATACCAGTACATGAGATGGACCACACTGCAGCAAGAGAAGATCCAAATAGTGTTGGATTTCACAAATACTTTCTAGACATTACGCACCAAGTTGGGTATTAAAGACTTCGAGCGACATTTGGTTCTAAAATACCACGGGGCTCTGCATAGGTACATCCAAACTGAAATGGATTTCCTAAACATCTCATCATTGAGAGTTTCCTATCGATATGTTTTCAAAATCGAGTAGAAATTTAGGCACCAGAACAAATGGGAGTTTGGGTCTACAAATCCGCAACAACTAAATCATGATAAAGACAGTCCTAACCAACAACCTCTCGACAACCAGTCTAAGACACAGGAAAACAAGGGTAAGGGAAACATGAAGAATGGCATTGGGAAGTGGTGTGACTTCCACAAAATCCCTTGGCACAACACTGATGAATGTTGCTCAAAACAGTCATTGGTGGTCGAGATCAAATACAAGGATCCAAACCCTGATTCCGAATCTAATTCAGAAAATAATGAAAAAATACAGATCATCGATGCAGACCCCATTGCTACTGTTGCGACTGCAACAATTCAACCAGAAGAACCAATATATCTTGAAGAGGAGAAACGCCTCTTCCATTCTCATATGTGGGTGAAGGAGACCCCATTTCATTTAATTGTTGATAGTGGCAGCTAGAAGAACCTCATCTCAACTAAGGTCGTCAAACGTTGGGGTTGTCGGCAACACCACACCCACATACATACAACGTCGTGAGGCTTCACTAGGGATGAGATCTTTGTGTAAGCCAACAATGTCTCCTATCCTATGGAATCCAACCCTTCGAGGATGAGGTAGTGTGTGATGTTTCCCCTCTTGATGTATGTGATGTTGTTTTGGGACAACCATATATGTGGAAACATCATGTTGTTTATGAGTCTTGACCCCGTAGTGTCATTATTACTCTGGGGGGTTAGCTCTACAGGATACCAGAGGTAGTTCTGACTATTTTTCCCCCAAAATAGTGGTGCAAGGTAATCTCTCATACTGCAAAATTTAGCCTCTTCACATTTTGTTCAAAGGATTCATAGAAGGACACTACAACCTCAACACCTTCTATCCAGTAGAAGTAGATTTCAAAAGAGAAAGAAGTTGTTTTTTTTTCAACTACGATGGTGCCTACACAATGCCCCATCAAGCCCAGAGACAATAGGTTCTCAGAACAGATTCAACCCTGTCAACAAATTTTTGTGACAACCTTCCACAGACCAAGCAGCGCAGCTTCTCGAGCAAGGCACACAACTCACCAAGATTCAGATTCAACAAATGCTTTCCCCTCTTATCTAGGAAATAAACACAATGGAGAACATTTATTCCTAAGGGGGGAGGATTGATCCAGGTGGATATTGGTGGCCACTCACATGTTCCAAATTCCAACTGACTCATCTTAACAATTTTCAGTTCAACACGTTTCTCTGTAATGGGGACATTTCTTTGTAATTATGGGTTCTGCACTTCTGAACCATCGTGAGCCTCCAATATGATGAACTGGGCATGTGGTGGATTATGAGTTGAAGGGGAAATCACATGCACTACCACCACCTCCAAACACGCATGTCGTCCAGGTGTCACCCCATCTGGGGGAATATGATTAAATTTTCAATACAAGTATATGTTATAATTTTACTTGAAGAACGTACGATGATTTTTTTTATATAGTACATATTATCAATAATGTCTTTTAGCCTACTTAGGACTGGCTTTTGGATGGTTTCAAAGTTACAAAGGGAATAGGATACCAAGATAAAAATAAGTTGCATGGAAATGACATTGGACTTGGTTGTGCTATTGTAAACATTAGTGAGGCCTTCAATGGAAAAATCCAATTGCCTCATGCATAATATGGTGTAGACACATCGCCTAAAGCTTTGAGGGGATTTATTGAGCATAATGTATCATAGCTACTTAGTCACATTGAATTCCAACTACCACATGTTGAGAATGTTCAAAGAAAGACTTTGATGTGCTATGAATCCCAAAATGGGTAGCAGGTATTAGAATATTACATAAATATTAAAAGGAAGTTAGAATATTACATAAATGTTCAAAGAAAGGAGGCTACATAACATTAGGTATTTTCATAGATCTAGATGAGCACCATGTTATTAAAGGAGAAAGTTTGGGACCTCTCATGATTGATGTACTAGTGAAAAACAAGCACCACTTACTTGAGAACATCCATATTGAATTCAAAGACACATCCATGCACCTACTTGATCATTGTGCACAAAAATATGGATAAGGTAAATGATTTTATACCAAGGATGGGTAAGAAAGAAAAGATAATTAATAGTGTCATGAATATTCAAATTGATTTAATTGGTATTCTTATACATGGATGATGCAAGGGCATCTTTCCTCTCCTAAAAACTACCTCATAATTCAAACATTGAGAAGGACAAAGTCCTCATGTGAATGTAAATTGACCTATAGAAGAGGAGATTTGGTCAATGAGTAGTCAGTTGGTAAGGTCAAGTAATTAGGATTTTACATTTAGTAAGTAGTTAAATGATTTATGGAGTTTTGTTAAGGGGCTAGTTACAAGTTTTATGGAGTTGTTACAAGAATTAGGAATATGTTTGGTATTTATTTTGATTTGGAAGTTTCATATTCCACATAAATATGTAAGCGTGTGGCCATGATAAAGGTGTGGCCAGGGTAGAGGAGCACCCAAAACCTGTATGAAATCAAGCTAGTAGAGGGTATGAGATAATTTTCAGTTCATAGAATTTATGTTAAAGCTTATTTGATTGAAATAATGTTGGTTGTGGAGCCTGATTATCTTCCTGATGCAGAGGTCCTTTTCTTTCAGCCGTGTCTATACCCCATCAAGTATTTACACCCCAGAAGTATGTACACTCTTCCACGCGGGGGAGTGCAGAGGGGGGGTACCCCCTCTGCGGGGTCCGGGGGCAAGAGGGGGTTCGGGGGCGAAGCCCCTGAAGCAAAAATTGCCTTATAAAATTATATTGTAATTTCATTGTAAATCTGGACCGTTCATTATAAGGTAGCAGATCTAACGGTAGAGATTATGTTAGGGTTTTTTGCCCTAGAAGGAAACCCTCTTTTATGAGGGAAATGTATTGCGGCTATGTACGAGGGGGGAATATTGTATTCTGAGAGAGGAGACTGTGAGAGAAAGAAGAGGAAGTTACAACGGGTTTTGCTGTAGGTTGCATCCCTTCATTTGCTGGATAATAATAAAGGAAGGACCTGACAATTTCTCTGGTGGACGTAGCCCACACTGGGTGAACCACGTAAATCTGTGTCTCTCTTGTATTGCGTGTCTTCTGTGTTTTTGTTTCTGCATTTGTTTTATTTTATTTCTCCGCGGTCCTGTTTTTCTAACAACTGGTATCAAAGCGTAAGGTAACTCGCAGGAAAAGAGGGTTCCTGGTTCGAGTGGGAGCAATGTCGAAAGATGGAAAGTTTAGGGTCGAGAAATTTAACGGCCAAAACTACCAGTTAT
>ML781694.1:312721-351320 GCA_009831015.1 Picea engelmannii | reverse complement strand
CCCCATGAAGTATTTAAACCCCAGAAGTATGTACACTCTTCCACGCGGGGGAGTGCAGAGGGGGGGTACCCCCTCTGCGGGGTTCGGGGGCGAAGCCCCCGAAGCAAAAATTGCCTTATAAAATTATATTGTAATTTCATTGTAAATCTGGACCGTTCATTATAAGGTCGCAAATCTAATGGTAGAGATTATGTTAGGGTTTTTTTCCCTAGAAGGCAACCCTATTTTATGAGGGAAATGTATTGCGGCTATGTACGAGGGGGAATATTGTATTCTGAGAGAGGAGACTGTGAGAGAAAGAAGAGGAAGTTACAGTGGGTTTTGCTGTAGGTTGCATCCCTTCATTTGCTGGATAATAATAAAGGAAGGACCTGACAATTTCTCTGGTGGACGTATCCCACACTGGGTGAACCACGTAAATTTGTGTCTCTCTTGTATTGTGTGTCTTCTGTGTTTTTGTTTCTGCATTTGTTTTATTTTATTGCTCCGCGATCCTGTTTTTCTAACAAATAAGTGTATTTATGTCTATGCTATTAGGTGTTCAATCCCTCTATGTTAAAGTGTTAATATATTGTAGAAATATGCATGCATATGCGAGAGAAAGATTATGTATAAAGAGAAGGGAAAAGTCATTTTGTTCAAATCGATTTCTGTCTATGACTAACAAATGAGTTAAATGAGGAATGTATAGATTGAAATCATAACCAGTTGGATGAGAAGTTACAGACCGGAGCAAAGTTCAGAGTATCGAGATTGGGAAATCATCGATCTGATGATTGGTTGATAGAGATGAGCATTCCTTGGTGGTTCAGTTAAGAAGTGGTCCCAGTGGTCAGTTAACTACAGTGTTAAATGACGAGAAGTCAATCCATTTAAAGAACATATTTAAGAGAAGGGGTTTATGAAAGGGATAAAGGGGTTTAAATCTGACTTGATTCCCATCATTTTTGGTATCAGAGTGGGAAAGCCCAACTTGTTTAAGAAAAGGTGACAACAAAGAAGTTTTAAGATATGGAATTAGTAGTATATCTATAGATAAGAACACAAAGTTCACAGAAACAGATCGGATAAGTTTTGAATGATGATCAAGTTTTTGGTATTGTAATTATGGTAGCATGTTTTCTTTGTGTAGGTGGTAGCAATAGAGAAGGAGAAATTTGTGGCAGAATCCCTACAACTAGTGAAGATAAAGAAGAACAGGTGAAGCTCTTAATAGATTGTGAGTAGAATTTTAGAAGCCTAAAGAAGGAGAGGAAGATCATAGGTTTCTAGTAGAGAGAACCAAGTGATACCAAAAGGCGAAGTCCACGAGACAATACCTTGGTGAGGTATTGTGTAGCAAGGTGAAAAAGACTTGTTACTGTAGAAGCTATTTGCATCTCACTATTGAGCATTGTGAAGCTCAGAAAGAGAGGAAAATGACCATGGAAAATCATATGAAGGGTTCAAAGGAAAAAATCCACAGAAAGATGAGTGATGAGGAACTTGAAAGAGGAATATATGAGTTGAAGGAAGAGATCAATATGATGATGATGTTGCTATAAGAGTAGATGGAAAGAGACCAGAGATGTGGTTGGAAGATAAAGAGAAGGGTAAAATAACATATTGTGCAATTATTTGTAAGGAAGTTGAGGCACATATTCGATGTCTGGATAAAGACAGAGGATAAACTTATAGAAGTTGAGTATGTTAGATTACTGAGAGGGGTGGTGAATCAATAATAGAGATTTTTAATCATTTTTAACCATAGTATATAAGTGTTGTTTATCTTTATGATCAATTTACCTTTAATCCTTTTTAACCATTAGCATCGTCTTCTTTTCTTTGTGATGTTTTATGTCATTTTTGATGTTTGTCTTCTAATTAAGATATTATTCTGTCCTTCTCCTTTGTCTTATATCTCCATTGAGCTATTCTAATATTGACTTTGATGATTGTAGCTTCAAATATGACTGTTGGAACATAGCATAGCCCGTTCTTCAATTAAATTTGGGTCTTCTCTATGTTTTGAGTTTTCTAATAACTTCAACCTTCAATCTGTCAATTCTTGCTATGCTATCACATTCTAATCTATTCTATATTTCTAGTGATCTATATTGGGCCTGATTTCATTGCATGTAGCTTTGGATATGGTCGTCTAACGTTTTCATAGTACGAATTCGTGACCTATTTTTCTCCCTTATTTATGAGGTTTTATGTTAATTTTATGGTGTAAATACCTATGTCACTCCATTCCTTTTCTTGATACCTTTCCAACAAGGTATCATGAGTTCAATTCTGACACATGTAGCCCAAGATATGCTCGTTTGAAAATAGTGCTTGAATGTATGGTTGGAAAGAGGTGGTCGAGTCAGGAATGTTGGTCGGAAAGAGGACGTTGGAAAGGGTTGGTTGGGTCAGAAAAGTATGGTCAGAAAGGGCCTTCGGAAAGAGATCATCGCCGGAAAGGGTCTTCGGAAAGAGATCATCGTCGAAAAGAGCTAATTAGAAAGGGTATTCAAAAATGGGTCGTTGGAAAGGGATAATAAAAAAGGGTCTTCATCAAATGGATCTGATCAGAAAGGTTTGTTGAAAAGGGGTTGTCATCAGAAAGGGATGATCAGAATTATTCATTGGAAAGGGTTGGTCACTGAGAAGGATTGGTTGGAATAACCTATGACATTTGGAGTGGATGAATTATGACAATGAAAAGGAATCTAAGATTAAATGTGGGTCTGATTGGTCAAGTGATAGGTGCCACGCCAGCATCCATGTTAGTTCCACATCAGATGGCACAAGTGATAGGGAGCCACATGAAAATGAGGTGGAAAAGGTGAATGAAGGACGTGAAACTTTATGATGCCATAACTTTTGATCCAGAGCTTGGATTTGAGTATGGTTACAGTCGTTGGAAAGCTCTTGACAATAAAAATTCAACTATAATATTTTTTTATAGAAAAGAATCAAAGAAAGGAAGGGGAAATTTTGACACCTCATCGACCTATTAGAGGTTAGGAGTTCGGGTATGTTACAACGACCAAGGGGACGAAGACGACACATTGTGTGACAAATAATCATTACAAATAACGACGAATGGTAAGCGGATATTGATGCCAACTAGATGTAGGATACATGCCAATATATTCAAGCTAGACATCTTAGAGGGAAGACTTGCTAAGATCGAAAAGATAGGGAATATGATCATGTCAAGGAATAGGTCCTTACACCAGACCACAATGTGTGATACTGATTATGACATATATTTGAAAAGAAGTGGGTGATGACACGAGAAGGTCCTACAACCAAGGATCTCAATGGGATTTGGACCTGGGTTTTCAGGGAGAGGGAAGGTTGAAAGAGGAACCTAGTAGATATCAATATGAAGAGGCTTGAGGACAGGCCTATAGAAAAGGTGGATCTGATATCCTTGGGATCTTAGGACTCAAGGAAACTGCAATACAAGGTAATTTGGTTCCCTGATAAGGGAAATGTTGCTAAGGATCATGGTCAAGGTTCTCAATAAGGATCAAGGGATCGCTCCACATCCATCTCAAGGATGGAGTTGTCACATAAATGAAGTGGCCCTGCAGACTTTCTCTTGAAACCACAAAAAATATGAGATCTGTTCTGTGATTTAAAGGACACTTTCCCATACACCATAAAAATTATATTCTCTACCTTCAAGAAAAAATAAAAAAGAGTGTTGGGTCTATTGAAATATAATCATGGATGGATTTAGATAAGTTTCCTAAAAATTGCATGTGCCAAGTATCAAACTCAAGAGAAGGATTAGTGATTGTGTAACTGAAGCTAAGAGTCTAAAACCTAAGAGTGTGATCATATATGAGAGCATAAATATTGAATATAGTAAGCACAACATGTAAGCAAGAGGAGACAGACTTTGAATTAGCCATTCGGGAAATCTTGAAAACAAACTTAGCCAAGATAATAAATAGAACATCAAACCTTGCAACCACATAGGATCATCAAGCACTTCAGAATATGTAAAAGGTCTAAAGATAATGTGTCAACTCCATCATACAAATCTAAATGAAACATCATAGATCAAGAAGAATCATGAAGACATAAAGGATCAAAAGGAATAATCCACCTCCATCACAAACAATCATTAATTGGGATCAAACCCAAAATTCCCTCAAGGTATATAAAGAATTAATATTAAGTTCAAGTAGTAGAGGATTAGGCATTAGAATTCAAATTTTATGAGGGGGTGAATTTCCTTTTTCTTGTAAAAGAAAAAATAAAGGGGGGTTGTGGTGGCCTCAATAGGTTCTAAGGAGTGGTATAAGGAGTTTTTGGTATCAAAGGGATACTTGACAAGTAGAGGGTGTTGAGTATGAGGAGACCTTCTATCTAGTGACCAAGTTGGCATCTATCACGTTTTTGTCGACATTAGCAGTTGTTGATGATTTGGAAGTAGAAAAAATATATGTAAATATTGCATTTATTCATTGTGAGAGTCAACAATAAATCTTCATGAAGCAATTGGGAGAATTTGTGGTAGAAGGGAGAGAATACATGGTTTGTCAATTGAAGAGACAATGGCACCAATGGTTTGAAAAATATGTTTTGGGACAAGGGTTCATAATAAGTGAAGTAGGCCATTGTGTTTACTACAAATAAGAAGGTAATAACTTCATTATTCAAATCTTATTTGTTGATAATATTATTTTGATTAGTGATAATTCTGAGAAACTAGTAAGGGAGACTAAGTGATCTGAATTGGATCATGTTGTAAATTTGTAATTATTCTTTTATTTTATTTTATCTTTATGGCAATGTGGAAGTGGAAACAAACTATGAGATGGTTGGCCTTCCAAAGGCATCCCAATAAAAGAATGAAGGTTGTAGTTAAGAGGCAACATGAGATGAAGGAGAATTGGGGAGAATAGTGGCAAAAATGAAAGCTTGAAGAGGGAAACCTACTCGAATTTTAGTGGACAAAGGAGTCATGGAGCTTGTCTACACTAAGTGAAGGTGTCTCTGATTCATGGTCATTTGTAACTTTTACTAATTATAAGTAACAATACACAAAATTTTTGTATACAATGCACCCCATTGTAATTATCTCTCAAGCTTAATAAAATATTCATTACATGCTGATCTTCTAGTATAAAAATATCTGTCATTTGTGAATTTTATCACTGTGTGATTGTTGGTCTACATAATAAATTGTTTAATGGAGAAAAATCATCCCAACAACTCTCATTTTTCTATCGTTGAATGATTTTGGAGAGGGAAATCAATTGTCCTCAATCCAGAGTTGTTGAAGAAGTTTCTAAATTCATTTATCTCTCTCCTGTAAATATGTTTTTTCTCTCATGAGAGAAAATTTCATTTGTTTGTCTTGTATTCTAAAGTATCCCCATATCGAGTTCTTTTATAGGCATATTTAATTAACACATGGTTGATTTATGTTTTTTTGGGTGTCTTTAATTCATACACGAACTTCCTCTCCTATGTCAGGGCATTTTTTGAGCATCCCAATGGAATAGTTGGTCGATGCCAATATTGTTGGGTTGTTTTTCTCTTTGATGGGTGTCTTTGTTTTTCCCATAAATTGTTACTCAACTCACCTCTTCTTTCTAAACATCCCTTTCACTTGTTGGAAAACATATTTGATTTTCCAATCGTCCCTCTTCTTCGTTGAGATTTGTTTGTTCTTGTTGGTTGAGCGAATTGTTTTCTGGTAATTGATTCAGTGATGGCTCTTTCTCATGGCACATACGACCATCCAAGACCTCTCTCCCTCTTCAATAAGTAACCAAAATAAATCCCTTACAAGATGTATGTTTTCCTTTCACCAAATAATGCAATGGGTAATAATACCCATAGTCTTGGTTAAGTGGTAGTTGTTTCTGGATGATTGGAGTGTGTTTATTGCATTTAATGTGGGTGGAAATTGGAGTTATATATTATGTCAAGAGTTATGAGCAGTATTTTATAACATATCAGATCAAGTACATCACTGAAGGTTTGCTTTTAAACTAACAGAGAAGTGAAATAAGGTTAAACAAGGTTCTAGGCTGGAGAAATAGATAGGCTATAAGCCAACCATTTACAAATCAAATGGTATCAGAGAAGTTTCGCTAAAGACCATGAATAATTTCCATGGGAAAACATTCAATAAGGAGAAGCTATAAGAGTCAATATAATTCAATAGGTAGATCCAAGAAGAAAGTCAATATTGGAGGCAAAGAGCCGATGAGTTGGAAAATGAGCTTTCCAAGTGCCAGGACTCCTTCACCGCCATGAGGGAATAATTAGATAAGAGTATATTGCATCTCTTGCAGTTGGGGGAGAAATTGATTAAGTTTTATAATTGGCAAGAGGAGAGGTTCACCAAAGTCACTTCTCACCTATACCATGACTTGGTAGAAAAGGAAGAGTTCTTGAAGAAGATAGAAGCAACTGGCCAAGATACCAAGAAATTCCCTTCCATTACCACTATCGAAGCTAGTACCATGACAGAGGAAAAAATGGTAAAATCACCTTCCATTACCCTTGGTGACTTTGAGAAGCACACTAGAGGCATTGATTCCAAGCTCATGAGGAAAATGGGATATGATGGTCGAGGGATAGGCATGGAATGCCAAGGGATTTTGATCCCCACTGTAGCTCAATAGAGGCCCAATAATTAAGGAATAGGATTCAGTGGAAAAAAAGACAACACAAGTGCATGTTAAACCACTTTCATCAAGGCAAGAGGAACAAGAATATAATATGTGTGGAACAAGCCACTCAAATCATATTGTAGAATTTTGGTAGAGGGAAACAAAGAGATGATTCCACCATTTAGATTTTCTCCAACTCATGGGGAACCAAGAAACCAAGCTAGCAATCATCATCGCAAACTGAAGAGGTATGGAATCGTTTGTTTCTATTGTAGGAAAAGGGGTCATAAGGCTAGCGATGTTGGCACTCTAGAAAGCCAAGCAACCCATGCATGCACTATTTTCAGTACTACAGATTGATTGTACATTGGAAGGCCAAATGTTGGAGGCTTAAACCAGAAATCCATCCCAATAATTAAGTAGCCAAGAAGAAATCTTGGAGAGTCAAGGGGAAAGAGAAGTTGTTTGCGTTGTCATCCCAAGGAGCATTGGTTGTCCAATGACCTATTGCAACAATAAATGTCATCTCCAGCCATGAGATTGATAGTAGGGTTATGCCAAAGGCACCCCCTACTCAACTCTTATATTCCATTATACAATAGAGGCACCCTTTCTTGGAGTTTTTTCAGATTCTTCTTGATCATTGGAGAAGAACATTGAAGGGAATTAAAGATTTTGGTGACCAAAATCCTGCAAATGGAGAGGTGTGATTCAAATTGGATCCTCTTGTAAATTTGTAATTATTTTCTTTTTTCTTTTTGGCAATGTGGAAGCAGAAACAAAATCTGTGATGGTTGGCCTTCCAAAGGCATTCCATTAAAATAATGAAGGTTGTAGTGAAGAGGCAATGAGATATGAAGGATATTTGGGGAGAATAGTGGTAGAAGTGGAAGCTCGAAGAGGGAAACCTTTTCGAATTTTGGTGGACAAAACAATCATGGAGCATGTCTACACTGCGTGAAGGTTTCTCTGAGTCGTGGTCATTTTCATATTGTACTGATAGTGAGTAACAATACACAAACACTGTTTATAGCTTACTCCGTTGTAATTATCTCCTAATATTAATAAAATATCCATATGATGTTGAGCTTCTAGTATGAAATTCGGTGTGTCATTTACGAATTTTATCATTGTGTGATTCTTGGTCTACATAATATTTTTTTTAATCGAGAAAACCCATCTAAACAACTCTAATTTTTCCACCGTTGAATGATTTTGGAGAGGGGAAAT
The DNA here is from genome assembly GCA_009831015.1 of Picea engelmannii. Classification (NCBI taxonomy): domain Eukaryota; kingdom Viridiplantae; phylum Streptophyta; class Pinopsida; order Pinales; family Pinaceae; genus Picea; species Picea engelmannii. The sequence goes on along the minus strand of ML781694.1, from coordinate 343,476 downwards.
CAATGGTCCTCAATCCGAAGTTGTTGAACAAGTTTCCAATTTTTTTTATCTCTCTCCTGTAAATAATGTTTTTTTCTCATGGGGGGAAAATTCATTTGTTTCGCTTGTATTCTAAACTATCCACACATTGAATCCTTTGCTAGGCATATTTAATTAGCATAGGGTTGATTTCCTTTTTGTTAGGCATCTTCAATTCTTACAAGGCTGTCATGATCTCCTTTTCCAAGCCATTTCTTGAGCGCTGGGCATCCTAATCGACCAACTGGTTGATGTCAATATTTGTTGGGTCATTTTTCTCTTTGTTGGGTGTCTTCTTTTTTCCCATAAATCGCTACTCAACTCACATCTACCTACTAAACATTCCTTTCACTTGCTGGAAAATGTATTTGGTTTGTTGAGCGTCCCTCTTCTTTGTTGGGTGTTTTTTTTCTTATTGGTTGAGAAAAATGTTTTCTGGTCATTGCTTGAGTTATGGCTCTTTCCCACGGGTCGTATGGTTGTCCAATCCCTCTCTCCCTCTTCAAAAAGTAGCCAAAAGAAATGTCTCACAAGACACATGTTTTCCTTTCACTAAATAATGCAATGGAGAATAGCACCCACACTCATGGTTGAGTGATAGTTGTCTCTCGTTGATTAGAGTGTATTTATTGCATTTAATGTGGGTGGTAATTGGAGAGATATCTTATGTCAATATTTATGAGTGGTCTTTTATAATAGACTAGAACAAGTACATTACCCAAGGTTTTCTTTTAAACTGATGGAGTAGTGAAATAAGATTAAACAATGTTTCGTGTTGGAGAAATAGATAGGCTATAATTCTACCATTTACAGATCACGAATTTTAAATTGTCACATGAGTTTGACATGAAGGACTTAGGTGATTTGCACTATTGTTTGGGAATTAAGGTGAACATATAATTCCAAATATGAAAGTTGTATATCAACTAAAAAAAAAGTATATTAAAAACATACTTGAGATTTTTAAAATGGATAATTGTAAACCAACTTGCACTCCATCTTAAGTGGGTGTGGGTTGTTGACTAACATGAGTATTAAGAGTAAACCAGAGGAAGATGAGATGGTGAAAGTGCATATGATATTGCAGTTGGTAGCCCTATGTATGAAATGGTGTGCAGAAGATTATATATTGCACATGCAGTGGAAGTTGTAACTAGGTACATGGAAAATCCAAGGAGAGATCATTGGAAAACTGTAAAAGGGATATTTAGGTATCTATGGGGCCACAACGACTATGTTATCTGCTATCAAGAGGATGGAATAGACAAAATTTAGATCAATGGGTTTGTTGATGCTAATTTTGCAAGTGATTTGGATAATGCAAATTCCACTAGTGCATATATATTTATGTTGTTTGAAGGAGATGTGAGTTGGAAGAGTAAGAAGCAACACACGGTTTCCCATTCTAGTACTAAAGTAGTGTAGATTAGCCTTCCAAGTAACCATTTAGTTGAAAAGATATTGGTTTGAACATGGGCACATGCCTATTTATTGTAACAATTAAAGTATGATTGCTTCGGTAAAGAATCTTAAGTTTCATCCATGGACAAGGCATATCAAGGTGAAATTCCACTACATTTAATGTGGTGGAGTCTAGTGAGGTAACTATACTCAAGGCTAGGACTCTAGGCTAGGACTCTGGATACTACGATAAATTCTTTAACTAAGACAATGGATAGAAGGAATTTCTCTTGGTGTAGGGACAAGTTTGGGATTCAACCTTGATTGATGTAACTACAAAGTAGAAGATTGATATGATATTGTAAGTTACATCATCAATGTAACAAATAGTTTCCATTTATGCATGGAATGTGTAAATAAATCTCTAGATTGCATTCTTATGTTTTAGAAGCATAATTATTTCCCAATTTATTCCTAATTCTAAGAGCAACATTATTTCTATGTTTTTATTTATTCAACCTTATTGTTTTCTTTATAAAAGAAAGATGATGATTTGTCCCTAGTTAAAAAAAAAAAACTTATTTCTTGTGTGTGCCTTTTTTTTTTTTAATGGCTCTTCTAATATATTGAATTTCTTATTTATGGTGAATAATAAATATTTTTGTTTATGGTGAATAATAGAATATCTGTGTGTCCTATATTCTTTTCCATTCAATGTAGGTTGCTCTTCACTTTTAACAAAACACATTTGTTTAATTTTCTTTTTATTTTTCAGAAAGGATTCATTCCCTTTTCTAGAAATAATTTGCCTAATTTTTAAGATAACATTGGTTTATTTTAAAAATTGTATTATTTTTTTTAAAATATATTCTATTTTTTAAATAAAAAAATAAATATTTTATAAAAATATTTTTAAATATCTATAATTAATGTTTTTAAAATAAAATAAATATAAATTAAATATAACATATAACATATTTAATTAAAAGTAACATTAAATAATTTGTCTAATTTTTATAAGATAACATTAGTTTACTTTAAAAATTGTATTATTTTTTAAAAATTATATTGTTATTTTTTAAATAAAAAATTAAATATTTAACAAAAATATTTCTAAATATCTATAATTAATATTTTTAAAATAAAATAAATATAAATTAATTTTTATAAGGAAACATTAGTTTACTTTAAAAAATTTATTTTTAAAAACCATATTATTATTTTTTAAATAAAAAATTAAATATTTTACAAAAATATCTTCAAATATCTATAATTAATGCTTTTAAAATAAAATAAATATAAATCTTTAAAATTTAGACAATTTAAAAATAATAAGAGTAAATATTTTTGAAGCGATCAAACAAGAGTTTAAAAAACCCTTATGTTTAACATTTTTTTTAAATTATCTGTATTAATTTCAAAACATTGTCTCTGATGTTGGTTTGCTATTGAAACCAGAGTAACAACAAAAAAAAACACTTTGTCAAGTTTCAATGTAAATCAAAACTAAAACTCGCATATAAAAGTTTAGAACGTATCTACCTATCATGTTGATTATTAGATTGAGGTGGGGTTATAGCTCTCTCACACTAAGGGAGGATGGTCATAAGTTGTTGGAACCGAGGTTAATCTCATAGTCCATGAGCTTGATTTGGAGTTACATTTCATTGAGTTCGAGGATAATCTCTTTATGGGCTTCTTTGCTCTTGAGAAACACTTTTCCCATGAGCATTTTCATGTGCCAGTAAAGTTCGACTATTCTATAATATTTGGATTCTCTGACTTGTGAGAAACTAGGGTCAGGGATCCAAGGGAAAATATTCTCATCGACCTCCTCATTTGAAATGTAGCACTTGAGAACCCGCACATCCACCTCTGCAAGATCAATTTCATATTGTATCTTGGGGGGAGTATGGACCTAGTAGTCGGCAACAACATCTTTAGCTTTCGATGAGACCTTAGAGATTGATAGCCTATTGCGACTACCTCGCATGCTCCAACGGGAACCCCCACATGTCATGCATACAAACATAAGGGGAGAGAAGAAGAGAAGGGTAAGACGAGGAGCGACAATGAGGTAAAAAAGGATGGGAAAAATAACAGGGCACAGATCTGTAGAGAGTCAGAAACTGTCGAAGAGCGAAACCAAAGGTATGGCCAAAGAGAGAGTCGATAAATCCCATAGGCATGCGTAGAGCTGGAACAAATCTGGAAGGTTCTCGTATACGAGCCATGAGTTGTCATAACTTGAATGAAGTATCCCAGGGCTTAAAAAACACGAAGGAATGATCCCTTCATGGACCTCCATGGAGGGAGGACACCGTCGGATTATAGAACATCATGGTAAACATATGCACGAGGGGGAATGATGTAGGGAGGAACCAAATGGACATTAAATGACATGAGGGGGAATGATGTAGGGAGGAACCAAGTGGACATTAAATGGGTGTGTGGAGGACATGTTGGCAGTTTACTTGGGGGAACCTCCCATCTAATCTCACCCGTGGTACGTAATCCGGAAAAAAACTCTATTATTAACTTATTAGAATGTTGTCACATATAATATAATTTGTTGTATCTTTTATAGCCTTAGTCTAAACATTCTAAGTTTTGGCTCTTTTTTGGGATATTTGTCCATAATTCGATCAGAAATTGTTATATCTACATATTTGAGTGGTTAATTCTATGTATTTTGAGTACCCCGAGTATTTTTCAATAGGCTGAATCTATTTTTGCATTCACAAATATAATTTAAACAACAAAAAATTGTCATTTCAAACAAATTTATGTAACCAAATTCAAACAAAAAAAACATAAACATAGAACAATTAGACAACACCTTTTTTATATTCACTCATGATACTACTGTACCCACCCCAAATTAAATCAAAAGTGTGCGTTGTGAGTACAACGAAAGTGTACACTATGTATAAATAGAAAATAGTGAAAAGTGGGTATGAATATAAAACATCGTGACACATCAGAATTCTGTAAAACTATATTTTAGGAGTATGGATCATGGATAGAGCTCGTGATCATAACTCTGATCACGATTCGTGTCACTGAAAGATGCTGCCGCTTGTTTTGCCGCTGTAAAAGGACATTCGATTTCGTACGCCAAAAAAACTATGCTCGACGACGTTGTTTGAAGAATAGAAAGCATTAATTTTCTATCATATTTCATTTTTTAAACCCTCTCCTCGTATTTGAACGTACTTACTTATCCTTTATCTCTATCAACGAACAAAAAACACAGATATGTCGACCCCAGTTCCCACTGACGAGAAAAAAGAGTCGCCCCCGCCCCTAGTCGATGAGGAAATACGCAACGGAGTAAGCTAACTAGGGAGTAATCTTTTCTTTTAAGATTTGTTTTTCAGGTAAAAAACGAATTTGAATTTGGTTAAATTTTTAGAGGTAGTTTGAGTTTTAGATGGATCAAAGTTTGATGTATTTTAGAATTTTACTCTAGGGTTTTGCCTCATTTTAAATCAATCTGGATGTTCAAAAAATCGATCAGAATTCTGAATTGGTCGGAAATTTAAAAACAGACTGCCAAAAAAACTCGATCAGAATTCTGAATTGATAGGAAATTTAAAAACAAACCGCCAAAAAACCTACCGAAAAAATAACTAAGAAAAAATGCTTCCTAATTCCACTGATTCCACCGACGAGAAGAAGACCAGTTGAAAGCTACCCTTTTCAGAAACTTTAGCCAGAACTTCGAACTGACAGGTTGAGCAGGGTAACCATGTAAATTATATACTTTTAATTTACAGATTCTATGCAGAATTTTTAAAAGGGTGAAAAATATTTACAATGGTGAAGTTCTGGTTATTATTGGAGTAATTTGTAATTCAGGTTGTATACATTGTTGATGATAATCCAAACTGTGATTGTTGATGCATAAGCAATAATAGTCAAGTCATCTGATTCATTCGATGAAAACAATGAGAACGTGATAAGAAGAGATATCAACAAACACAAATCATAGACATTTTAGGCACTTATATCATTTAGCAGAGTATGATGGTGTTTGCAGGGGACGTACAAGGGACCTTGTCCAAGCAATAATCCAAGCAATAATCCAAAGGGATCTCGCCTCTTTTTTCTTGCAGTAAGGCCTACCTATGAGGTTGTTATTTAGTCCTTGTGTTTTCTTTTCATTGTATCGAAAATACAAAAATATTTTCTTATTTGCATTGTACTTATAGAATTTTCACTTTTGATTACTTTGCATTGATTTTGACACATTTGGAAAGATTTCACTTCATTGAACTTGTAGAGATTATATTGTGGAAATTTCATTTAGAAGCATACTATCTCTTTGAAATTCAAGACTAGTACTTAGAAGTGTTTTTATATTTGCTTCTTTTTATATATTGAGTCGTAATACCATCAGTTTCACGATCGCACCTATTGAGTAAGTAAAATCCATTAAAATTAATGTTGAATAATTAAAATTGATTAGAAACGATTTTATTTTTTAGGGTACACAAACAAGTATAGGACCTAGGGCCTTGGAATAGGATTTTGTGAGTAAAATTCTCCAAGGCTATACAATTGAACATATGTGTCTGAATAGGGAGTGGTGAAACCCATTTTATAATTGGTGTCCTCGGGAGGCTCCACTCACACTGGAGTTAAGCACAAGGTCGTGTGAAGTTGGCTGCAGAGATATCCCGGGGCGCTGCCCCGAACCCCGTCGGCCTCGGGCTAACGCCTAGTGCTGAACGATGCGTGTAACCAGGGGGAGGGCATACACCCCCCCCTAGGAACCCCCTAGGAAATTTCTCTGTGCACACGACACAAACATGGCACTACTACGAGGGATTGTCAAATGTAGTTGTCGAATCTGACGCGCCCACACACACACATGCAAAGAATATAACACATATCCAACATTATCCCACTTGTTGTTTTCTTTGCATCCAGGGGTCCATAGGATTATATATAGTCAACTATCCAGGGTAGAAATGCCCATTTTTACTCTACACCAAGAGAACTTTTCTGTGCTCACAGACTTTGTCAATGAATCTGCAACATTCTTTGAAGTGTCAACCTTTTCCAGTAACACCTTATTTTCCTCAACCATGTCTCTCACAAAGTGATACTGAACATCAATATGCTTTGTCTTCGAATGATAGGCTGGGTTCTTTTCCAGGAAGATTGCACTTTGATTGTCACAATCTAATCTCACTGCTTGTTGTACCAACCCAATACCTGAACATAATCTCTATAACCATACTCCTTCCTTTCTTGCATGAGTGGCTTCCATGTATTCAACTTCTGTAGTTGAGAGTGCCACTATAGCCTGTCTTTTGCTCATCCAACTGATTTCTCCTCCAAATAGGTTAAACACATACCCACTTGTATATCTTCTGTGATCCAGATCTCCAGCCCAATCTGCATCAACAAAGCCATGTATGCCCACCACTCTGTCCAATCATGGTCTTCCTTGGTAGCACAATCCATAATTGGTAGTGCCACGAAAATACTTAAAGACCCTCTTTACTGTTGTCCAATGCTCCTTCCCCAGTTTTGACATATACCTGCTCAAAACTCCCACTGCATGTGCAATGTCCGGTCTAGTATAGACCATTGCATACATCAAACTGCCAACTGCACTGGCATACGAAACATGGGACATGTCCTCTTCTTCTTCTTCTCTCTTAGGACACTGATATGCAGATAACTTTACACCTATAGGAATAGGAACCTTGACCGGTTTACTTCCATGCATATTAAACCTCTGCAATATCGTCTCAACAATTTTCTCTGATTCAACCATAGTTTCTTGTTTTCACAATCTCTTTTAATCTCCATTCCCAGAATGAAGTTAGCAGCACCGAGATCCTTCATGTCAAATTTGGAGGATAACTTCGATTTCACCTCCCTGATAACATCCATGTTATTTCCTACCAACAATGTGTCATCAACATACAACACTACACAAATGAAGTGATTACTAACCTGCTTGGAATATACACAGTGATCATCCCTGCTTCTTACAAATCCCAATCCAAGGATGTATGTGTCAAAATTTTGGTACCATATCCTAGGTGATTGCTTCAGACCATATAGTGACTTTTTTAGCTTACAGACCAGCTCTTTCTTTCCCTTCACTACAAAGCCTTCTGGCTGCTTCATGTAGATTTCTTCTTCCAAATCCCCATGTAGGAATGTTGTCTTCACATCCATCTGTTCCACTTCAAGATCAAAAGAAAAAACAATACATAAAAGAAATCTAATAGAAGTTAACTTATCAACAGGAGAAAAAATCTCACCAAAGTCAATTCCCTCTACCTGGGAATAACATTTTTCTATTAACCGAGCTTTGTATTTCTCCACTTTACCTTGTGCATTAAAATTCTTCTTAAACAACCATTTGCTACCAACAAATTTTCTTCCAGCTGGCAACTCAACTATATCCCATGCCTCATTCTTATCCAAGGAATCCATTTCTTCAACCATGGCCTTCTTCCAGAGTTTACTATCCTTTGAATTCACTACTTCCCTGATAGTTCTAGGATCATCATCAGTAATAGATAAAGCAAAATTGGAACAAAAATCAGGTGGACTATACCTTTCTGGTTTCCTTCTATCTCTCACTGATCTCCTCAATACTGGGGTATGAGGTTCTTCTTCATCTTCTTCTGCTTCCTCTTCTTCAGATGATTTAGATTTTGCATCATCCAACTCAAGCTCTATTTTCTCAGGTTCATCTTGCATTGATAGGAATTCTTGTTTGGAAACATCTTTTACTTCTCTGAAAACAACATCTCGACTGTAAACCATCTTCTTGGTTTCTGGGTTCCAAATCTTATAACCTTTCACACCATCTTTATAACCAATAAAGATACACTTTTCAACCTTTTTATCTAGCTTACTTCTACTTTCCTTTGGAACATGTACATAAGCATCACAACCAAACACTCTAAGATGTTGAAGAGAGGGTTTCTTTCCAGACCATACCTCGTGTGGAGTTTTATCATCCAACACTGATGAAGGTGATCGATTGACCAGGTAACATGTTGTACCCATTGCCTCTGCCCAGAATTATTGTCCTAACTCGGCACCGTTGAGCATTCTCCTTGCTTTTTCCATCAGTGTCCTATTCATCCTTTCTGCAACTCCATTGTGCTGAGGAGTGTATGGAGTAGTCTTATGCCTTTCTATACCACACTTCTTACAGAAGTCTTCGAATTCATTTCCACATAATTCTCCACCATTATCTGTTCTCAATACCTTTATTTTCTTCTCTGTTTGATTTTCTACCAGATCCTTAAACTCTTTAAATTTATCAAATACCTCAGATTTCTTTCTAAGAAAATAAATCCATGTGTACCTTGAGAAATCATCTATGAATGAAACACAATACATAGACTTACCTAGTTATGGAGCAGTCACAGGTCCAAACACATCACTGTGTATCAATTCTAAGATCCCCTTTGCTCTTGTAGCACCAGATGGGAATCTTACTCGATTTTGTTTACCATATATGCAATGTTCACATAAATCAAAATCCAGAGTGCAATTAGACATACCTTCAACCATGCCTTTACCATGTAGTGTTCGAAGGCACTTTTCTCCAATATGCCCCAGTCTTTGATGCCACAACATGGTCTTCTTTTTACGGACGATATTGGTCTTGTATTCTTTATTTGTCTGCTCAAGGACAACAGAACTGTTACACCCATTAGTATAACTTCTTCCCAACAACTTGTACAGATTTCCACACCGAACTCCCCTCATCAACACCATTGCCCCTCGTACCATCTTGCAAGTGTTCTTTCCAAATAAAGTATCCACTCCTGCATCATCCAACTTACTTACATATATTAGGCTCTTGGAAAGTTCTGGAATGTGCAGAACCCTAGGGAGAGTTATAATCCTTCCATATTTTAGCAACAACTTAACCCTTCCACGTCCCAAGATTTTCTCTGTCGAGTCATCTCCTAGGAATACATCACCACCATCATATTTTTCATATTCAGAGAACCACTCCCCATGAGGAGTCATATGGTATGATGCACCTGAGTCGATCAACCATACATCGCGGTCTTCATGTGTACTTGTAGATGCTAGGTAAACATCACCTCCTTCTTCAATGGAGGTTTTCACCTCTATGGAAGAGGTACTATCAAATCCCTTTGGTTTTTCAACCTTCTTATACTTGCAATCTTTCTTATAATTCCCTGTTTTACCACACTTCCAACATTTCCTCAAAGAATTTCCTGGAGACTTAGATCTACCTGTAGATTTAGATCTTCCCCCTAAAGGCTTACCATGATTCCTGTCTTGGGTACGACCTCTTACAAATAAAGCATATGTGCTATGACCATCCATGTTTTTCCACCTCATCTCTTCAGATAACAAGGATGCAACTATATCCTCATACTTCAATGTAGATTGAGTGGTACTACCTATTGCTACAACCAGATTATCCCAAGAGTCTGGAAAAAAACATAACAAAGTAATACACTTATCTTCTTTTGCAATCGTAATATTAAAAAAGACAAATTGACTTACCAAAGTATTAAAGGCATTTATATGTTCTGTCATAGAATATCCATCTTCCATCCTAAGATGATATAGCTTCTTTTGAAGAAACAACTTGTTTACTAGGGACTTTGATTGATATAAATTCCCCAACTTATCCCATAGTTCCTTGGCTGTAGATTTTCCTGAGACATTCAACAACACCGAATCTGCCAAGCAGAGTCGAATAGTACTCCTTTATCTTCTGTCCAAATTCTACCAATCTTCCTTCGACATACAAGTAGGTGGTGTACTGGTAGTTTGTGTACTAGTAGGTTGTGTACCAGTAGTCTGTGTGCTAGTAGACGGTGTACCAGTAGGATGTGTACCAGGATCCACAACGATCCATTGTTCTTTTTCTACAAGAAGGTCCTCCATATTCAGCTTCCATAGCTCAAAGTTTTTACCGTTGAACTTCTCTATCTCAATTCTAGATGAGCTTGCCATTCCTCTTTCTATACTCGAATATCCAATGAAAAACCTCCCACTAAACCTAGGTTTATCACAGACTAGGAATGCTTTTAAGGATGGAAATTTATTTTAAATTGTAGAAACCTTAGCGAATCTTACTAATCCTTCATATGCCAACTATAAATGTTTGGCGATATTTTTGTAAAAATATTCAAATTTCTAAGGATTTTATATAGTTTTTATAAAATTTTGGCGATTTTTAAAGTAAACTAATTTTATCCTATAGAATTTGGGCGAATCATTTTTAAAATAGCGAATCTCGTTTTTGGAAAAACCATGGAAAATTAGCCCATGAGCGAAATTTAGCCCCTAAAATCATCCATGTCATAGACCCAAGATAAAATTGATCTATCAAGACCGAGCCAAAACCTCAACAACAAAGGCGTCCCTCTGAAGTCAAAAATGAGCTCTGATACCACATGTAAGTTTTAAACCTGCGAAGTAAAGTAATGCATATAGATTCTTAAGAAAAACAAAAATTAATCAATGGCTCATTCACATAGTACACAAAGATTTTATACCGGAAACCTTTCTTTTATTCATTATCGAATTTCACCATTCACCATACAATATATACAATGTTTTTAGGTATTCCGTAGATACCAAAACCCTAATCCCTTAATCCAGGATTAATTTTGTAAATCGCTAAAAATAGCAAAAACTGCCCCCAAAAAAATTTGGGGTGCTTCCCGAACGCTGCACATAACCAGGGGGGGGGGCATTCCTGCCCCCCCCGGGACCCCCCTAGGAAAGCACCTGACGCACACAACACGAATAGGGAACTACTACGAGGGATCGTCAGACACAATTGTTGAATCTGACGCACCCCGTTACCCATTATTTTGGTCAATCTTGATGGTGTACTCAGGTTCCTCATAAGAACTTTCTCCTGAGAAAAGTGACATTCATCTCTTCCTAGAAAACTTAATTTTGAAGAGAGTTCACAGGTTGATAATATCCTAGGGTGCGAGAATAACCTATTCTCGTAGGCTGCCTTCAGCTAGGGTGCGAACTTCTCGCACTGTGCTACATAGCTAGGGTGCGAACTTATTCTAAAGCTTGGAAAAAGATGAAGTCTTGATGGTTCTAGAAGGGAATCTTCTAGAAGAATGGGTTGGCATTCGAATGGTTATCCTTTTACTGGTTTCCTTGATATTATGGGATCATTATTATCCAAGTAACCATCTCATTCTCTCCTATATATTGATGGAATTCTCATGGAAAAGGTTAAGCAAGATTCATTGGAGAATTGGTGAAAGAATTGTGTGAAGGACCTAGCTTGAACAGGAGCTTGGAGACTCTAGCAAGTCTATCAAGAGGGATTTGATCTTCTTCATACAAGGATCAAGCAAGTGTGTGTGTTGGAGCCAAGAGACACCGAAAGGAATCTTGCGACATCAAGGCAATCAGGTTGTATCTTCTACTTGCGATTAATAAGATACAATGGCATGTCCTTTTCCCATAAATTCATTCTCACTTTATTGTGTAATTCCTTGATCATACACATAAGTTGATAGTTGAATATATTTTGCTATCTTCACTTTGGTTGGTTTGTGTTGTCTTGGTCTTGACCTCACGAGAGCACCGAAGAGAAGTGGGAGCAACAGAGACCCTAGGAAGCAATACAAAGGTATGTTACTTGTTCCTCCCTACTAGCTAATTCAATGGTCATAACTTAGGGAAAGAGTCATGTCCTGTCCTATTTTGTTCTAGATCCAGGTGGATCTAGGGAGATCTGTTAGTGTCCGCACATACCGATTAGTCCGATAACAAAATTGGCGACTCCACTGGGAAGATAACCTATTTTCTTTGTGGTTTTTGGTTTTTTTCCTTGGCCATTTTCTCTTGCCTTACCTTTCTCCATTTATATCAATCTCTGAGTCTTTAGGATACCCTGATAGACCCTATGAATCCAAAGGCCTCTTCAAATTTTGTGTCCTTTTCCAAAAAATTGCTTAGTTACAGACATTCTCGCACTGTCCCCCACAGTGGCCTGCGAGAATGTATTGAGTTCGCATCCTTCTTTTAGGTACAGTGCGAGGTTCTCGCACTCTGCTCAAAGCTAGCCTGCGAGAATGACCCATTCTCGCACTGTGTAATACTGTCAGCCTGCGAACCCTCTTTTCAAAATTTCAGATTTGAGTTTTTTGCATGATCAACTGCATAGATCAGTATAGGTGCCTAAAAAGAGCTTCTTGGACCATTGGTTGATGTTTTATTGTCTTCGGATGTTGTGCACGAACAGTCTTAGGAAATCATAGACTTTTCCTGTCCATTTTTCTTGACTTTCATTTCTTGACTTTTATCGGCAAAGATATACTCTCTGATTTTGGAATCTGAGTGTGCTTGTTTGGTTAAGAACCGACGATCGGTTGAAAGTTGAGCTTCTTTGTCTTTACCATTTGCTCATTATTTGGAAGATCATTTTTCTCATGCAATTGAAAAGACTAGTTTGGTCTTCTTGTTATTTTTGTTTCCATTGAAAGATTGGTTTGGGTTTTGTCTATTGCTTGTTCATTAGTTTTTTATTTTCTTCACTCTCACCATCATGGTGTAGGTCCTTTTTGAAAAGTGAACAACGTTTTTCTTTCAAAAGCATTTTCATCTTCGAAAGTATTGAAAATCAATTGTTGAAATTGTTGAAAAAGAAACAATAGAGAATTGTTATTTTTGCGTGATTCGTTGCAATTGCGTTTTAAAGGAAATTGTGTATTGTAGTTCAAGTTTGATCCGGAAAGCTTCTCTTTCCCTCCCGTACATAGGATTCATTGAACGAAAATTGAAATATTTCATTCTTATCTATGCATCGTTGGGTCAAAGTCTCATACAATATCAGTTTCATCTCTGCTTCATTTGAGTAACAACAACCCTTAATAACACTGCGCAATCGTAAAATTTAACTAGTAACTCTTTTCTAGGGATCTATTACGCCAACATTTAGCTAGGCTAGTGCTTTGGAATAGGAAGAGAGATACACTCTCCAAAGAACAAAACACACAATAGCATCTTGTGTTAAGGAGTGTCAAATTCCATTTACAACATCTTGTCCTGGGAAGCCCTTCTCACACAACGGTCAAACACGAGGTCGCATTGATATTGACAGAGTTACTCACCCTACTTTGTTGATATCAGTGTAGAGATTGCACGTATTACGGGGATCACTTGGAGGTATACCCACAATGATGAGTGGAAGCCTTTTGAGTTGATTTCAGGCTAGATACCCTGCCCTTGCGTGTGGATCAGACTGTCGATTGTCCCCCCAGGCTTTATTGTTGTTGGTGGTAACCTTAGTGGCCTATCTTTCTAGGTTCTTACACAAGGTGACTATGAAGGGGCAAGTCTTCACGGTACCTGGAATCAACGTTGGCCAAACTCACTTGGGCTCCTTGGAGGGTATACCCACGTTTATGTGTGGGAGCTTGCACCAGGGTGTAAGTCCGTTAAGCAGGTCGTCAGTGTAACTTTTCCACCCTAGCCTAGCCCCTTCTCATCTCGTTGTTGCGACGTTGGATTTCATCACCAACTAGTGACTTCGGAATTAGAAGGTCTCGTTTGCTTGGTGTTGTTTCCTAGATTTTTTTTACTAGCGCGTGTTGTTTGTTTACCAAAGTTGACCATACGATTTTCTTTGTAATTTTGTCACTCGTTCATCATAGCTCCTCCACGTCATTCATGTAGAATGCAGGGTTTATCTCCAGAGCATCTGGAAGGTTCTCAACCCTTACCTACAAGTTCACCCGAGGGATCTCCTCGGCAGAGTGAAGTCCAAGACGTTACCACGCCACAAGTGGAACACACTGACTCTCTAGAACATTTCTGAATTACCAATACACGAGAGGACTTTCGACTTCACCCTAATTTTGAGCGATAGTTTATGCAACTGAATTCTTCTGGAGACTTAGTTGTTGTGTCTTTTGGATCACCGGTTGGACCCTTTCCAGGCATAGAAGGCCAAGATTCTTTTTGGTCTACAGGCATTTTTCGACGGGACCTTTTTGGTCCAGGCTCACCTGTGATTTTTGAAATCATCTCACCTGTGATTTCCGAAATCCCTAGCCCAGAGACAGTACCATTTACTACCGCCTATTACTTTCCTAGTACGCACGCCCCGCAATCTGACCACATCTTGACCATCCCTATCGAAATGGCCCATCATACAGATACTACGAGTGTTCACACTGGGTTTACCGCAGTTAGTCTCGCCCCCATCAACACAATGCGAATACCCAACGTCACCCCAACACTACCACCTGGATACCGTGTGTTGAATGCTTCCATTCCCACTCCTACGCAAACCCCATCCGGATCTCCTGGTGGTCCCTCTTCTTCTGGGCACTCTCTTCCCAGATTTATTCTGACACTCCCTCAATTTCCTTTTGGAGGACCTTTCTCGTCCTCCACTGGCAGTCTTAATCCTAGTGACACTATTCCATCATTCACACCAAATTACCAGATTCCCGTCGGTGGACAATTTCACCAAGGTGGCATGACTCAACCCCCTCTTAGCAGGCAAATTCCTATTGGAACGCAAATCCCAATTGGAACACAACCCCCAATTGGAACACTGCCCCCAATTGGAACACCACCTTTGATAGGAGGACCGACCCCACCTTATGGACAAAACATACCTCTGTCCTTGGCCCAATATTGGAATCAATTGATACTACATCCTCCTCAATTGACTAGGGGGCAACAGTTTCCAGCTGCATCTGTGATACCCCCTAGTATAGGCCAACCATATCCAGGTACGTTCAATCCCATTTGGGGATCGAATGCTCAAACTCACGTCCCTGTTCAAGGATACAATCCCATGAGCTACTATCCTCTCCAACCACCACCGAATCTGCCTGGGTCTTCCCATTATATGCAGACTGCTTATGGTCCTACTAGTTTGCCAATGGGGATTCCTCCCCAAAGCCACCAGTACCCGCAGGTGAATCGACAATTACCCTTCTTGGCCACTTTGGATCTTCCGGATTTGTCAAGGATTTTGAATGATCTAATTCGTCACTCTCCCCAATGGCCTGCTATACCAGCCAAGCTACCATCGGATATCCCTAAATTTGACGGCAAAGCGGGAGAGTACCAGAACAATCATGTCATGACTTTCACCTCTGGTGTTCATCCAACTCGTTGATGGATGACTCTATTTGTTTACGTCTTTTTCAACAAAGCCTCACAGGTTCTCCTGTGAAGTGGTATATAGAATTACCACGAGGTTTCTTCGCTGACTTCAACACCCTAGCTATAGCTTTCCTCACACACTACCAGTTACCGATTCGTTATGAAACAGGGACCGAGATTTTGAGTTCTTTCAAACAAAACAAAGCCACTCATATATCCGATCACATTCATGAATGGCGATGGAGACGACATCTCATCAAACTCGAACTCCCCGATTAGTTGCTGGCAGAGTGGTTCACAAAATCATTTGTGAATGACATCGGTTGTGACATCGCCATGGGTGGAGTAGTCACGGAAGAGCAGGCCATAAGTCGTGCTCGATACCTTGACCTCGTTTACTCACAAACGGGTACCCTTTACGATTTACTACCTGACTTACATCATCCTTCCACTTCCGCCACTTCAACTACTCTAGCTGCTTTGCATGCAGCTGACGGTGTGATTGGCACTTTCCAGGCCCAAGCACATTCCGCTTCAAGAACCAACCCCAAACCTGCTTCTTCTAATGTTCAAAATGCTCCGTCTCCTACCCCTCCCACTGGCAAGACTTCTGAGGTAAATGCAGTTCAATCTACCCCAGCCAGTAAAAGAAAATCCAAAAAATGAAGAGGTAAGAATAAGGAGGACAAAAATACTTCTCAAGCCGAGCGAACCAAAACTACACCTGTTGATGATAAGGATAAGCGCAAACCTCGATACCCTTGTCTTATCTGTGGTGATGATCACTACATGAAGGATTGTCCACGACGTGCCAAAGTCACTAAGTTCCTTCAAGGAGCCACAAAACCACCTGCTCTGACCATTTTGTCCCAACCCTTCCCGTCTCAACAACAGGCTCAGTTGGTCATTCATGACCAACCCTCATCTTCTACTACATCCTATGTATTGATGTGTACTAGAAATTCAAAGCAGAACGACATTGCACTCACCACTCGAGCCAAATATTATTCTCCGTCTAAAGAGAAGGTTGATGACCTACCTCCTTCCTTGGTACAACCCTCTCCCATGACTCCACCTACCAACGGTCCTCTTCATCTCGAATGACCGAGCCTCGACACAGTTCTTTGACCCCCCCAAAAGGGCATCGTTCAAAAATCGACTTTCAATCCTCATGCTCGTGCTACTCAGAACTACAACATTTTTGAAGATCTGGCTCAAGCACCTTCTGCGATGTCAGCCCTCGAAGTCCTTCAAAGTTGTCCCGCACAACGGAAGGCACTGTTGAAAGCTATCGGTGGAATCGACTCGACGGATACAAATTTAATAATTTTTGACTTGGAAGATCACATTCCAAGGTTACCCCCTTAACTCGCATTCCAGATCCAAGTGATTGTCTCTGAAAAAAACATTTGTCGAACTGTTATCGACGAGGGTGCCTCGACGTGTGTCATGTCACTTACTTGCTGGAAGGCCATTGGCTCTCCCTCTTTGAACGAATCCCAGAACACTCTCAAAGCCTTCAATGGCTCCGGTTTTAAGCCCTATGACATCCTTCCTTTATTGCGCATCACGTTAGAAGGAAAAATGGTCCAAGTCAAAGTGGAAGTCTTTGACGCTCCCCTTGATTACAATCTTCTGCTGGGCCGCAGCTGGATCGATTCCATGTGTGTCATTGTGTCAAACCTTTTCCATGTGGTACGTTTCCCACATCAAGGAAAGGTCTTCACCATCGACCAATTAGCCTTCTTCAATTTCGATACCCGTACTGACAACATACCGTTCATCGTTAAAACCCCACCGGGTTATGAGAACGTCGATGTAGGCCTTCTCAAAGACTCTTCATTAATGGGTACTTTCCCCATTCCACCGCCCGATGTTCCACGCTCGTTCGTTGCTTCAATCAACAGGATCTCTATCTCTATTCACGAACTTCCTGCGTCTCACGACCCCTGGATAGTATCTGGCCCTGGAGATTATCTTCGTTACGATGACAAAATGCCATTAAGCTTGGTCGAATCTGCCTATCAGTCCATTCAATCGGCAACACCTTCTACCCCCTCTCTTGGTGAGTTGTTTCAAATCCCTTCCATGTCATTTTTCCCACAGACAAAATGATCATGTCTGTCATGGAAGACACCCCTTGGGACGATGGACATCATCCCTCCATCCTCTTTCTGGAGCAACATACCATTAAGAACTACCAATGGATCTTGACCCTGTAGACCGTTGTCATCATCTCCCGTTCCCGAGTCCACACATGATGTGTTTTCTGAAGGGAACTTAAGCAATATCTCGCCCACTATTCCCCTCGACATATCCATTAAGCCTGGAATTGTTGAAAATGTCCATATCGGAGCTTCGTGTTCCCCTGTCGAAATTGTCACCTACACATCCCTTTTCAAAGAGTTTCGTGACATCTTCGCCTGGAGCTATGAAGAAATGTCGGGTATCGACCCCGACATTGTGATACATGAGATCAAGACATACCCCGACGCTAAACCCGTCCGACAATGCCTTCGTCCAATTCACCCACGTAAAGCGGATGCTATCAAGCTTGAATTCGAGAAACTTCTTAAAGCTGGCTTTATTTACCCAGTGGCCCTCACTGACTGGGTTTCCAATATTGTCCTGATCGACAAGAAACAAGGCACAATTCGTGTATGTGTTGATTATAGGGATATTAACAAAGCTTGTCCCAAAGACAACTTTCCTACCCCTCCATTGATTAGATTGTCGACGATTGAGCCGGAAGTGAAATCTTCTCTCTGATGGACAGTTTCTCTGGGTATAATCAAATCAAAATTGTTCCTGAGGATCAACATAAGACCTCTTTTATTTGTCCTTGGGGTACTTTTTCCTATTGGAAACTCCCTTTCGGTCTCAAGAACATTGGCGTAACTTTTCAACGTGCTATGTCTTATGCTTTCCATGATATCAAGCACATCGTTCAACCATATCTGGACAATTTACCTGCTCACTCAATGTGTCGATTCGATCATCCAACCCACCTCCAAGCCATTTTCATCCGCTGTCGGTTCTACTGTATACGTTTGAATCCTCATAAGTGTGTTTTCTGCATGGAATCCAACCGACTTCTAGGTTTTATTGTTTTGCGTCAAGGGATCCGGGTGGATCCTTTAAAGGTTGAGGTGATCCTTAATCTCCCTCCTCCTTCTACACTTCGCTAGTTACAAAGTTTGCAGGGGAAAGAAAAATTTCTTCATCGTTTTATCCCAAATTACGCCGAGATCACTCGTGGATTTATGCGGCTCCTAAAAAAGGGGTCTGAGTTCGTATGGGATACCATCACCACCAACGCTTTCGAAGCCTTGAAATTGTCCCTAACACGTGCGCCGCTTCTCTTTCCCCCTGATTATAGTCGCAATTATTTCCTTTACCTTGCTGCCTCGGATTACACCATTGGTTTGGTTCTCTTCCAAGAGGATGATGCTAACGACGAACATGTTATCTACTACTTGATTCGAAGTCTAACGCCTACCGAAATCAAGTATTTACATGTTGAGAAACTGGCCTTGGCAGCCGTCCAAGTCGTCCAACGCTTCCGGCACTATATCCTCTCGTGCAAGACTACAGTGATTTCTAATTGCAACCCTATGCAACACATTCTCAAATGTCAATTGCTAGGGGGAAAATACTCCAAATGGATCGTGATACTCCAAGAGTTTGACTTGGAATTCAAACGCGCCAAGTCCAAGAAGTCGTTAGTGTTTGCTGAGTTGATATGCGACTTTCCCTATTCTGAAACGGAAAATGTAGTAGCTGATTCATTACCCGATGAATCCCTTTTCCTCATCAGTACTGATGATCTTTGGTATGGAGATATCATCATATATCTCCAAACCCAGACTTTCCGGCCAACTTTGTCTAGTACTGACCGACGTCGAATACGCTACCAAGCCCGTCAATATATTATCCTCAGGGATACTCTTTATCATCGGGGGATTGACTCTGTTTTTTGACACTGCCTCACATTCGATGAAGCCGAGAGAGCTCTGAATGACTTCCATTCTAGAGCCTGTGGTGGTCATATGTCGGGGTATGCTACTGCCCAGAAGATCTTACAAGAAGGGTATTTTTGGCCTTCTTTATTTAACGACTGCACAATCGCCGTTCAAAAATGCCATGCTTTCAAGACCTATAATAACAAGATACGATCACATCTTGCTCCTCTTCATCCTGTGGTCTCCGTTGGTCCCTTTGCGAAATGGGGCATCAATTTCATGACATGTCACCCTCACTCGGCCGGGGGGCATGGATACATTATTGTAGCCATCGATTACTTTACGAAATGGGCCGAGGCGATGCCGACATTTGACAACACTGGAAAGATCGCAACATTATTCATTTTTAATCACATCATAGCTCGTTTTGGTGTTCCCCAGGCTATCTTCACTGATCATGGTAGCCACTTCAGAAACTTCATGATGTCCGAACTTACTGAAAAGTTGGGTCTTCGCCATGAAAACTCAATGCCCTATTACCCACAAGCCAACGGCCAAGTCGAAGCAATTAACAAAGTTCTCATAACTATGCTCCGACGAATGATAGGGATTCACAAAACAAGTTGGCACACAATGTTGTTTTCGACATTGTGGGCTTACCGGACATTCGTCAAGTCCGCTACTAGGTTTACACCTTTCCGGTTAGTTTATGGTTTGGAAGCCATTCTCCCGATTGAATGCAAGATACCCTCTTTAAAACTAGTTGTTGAACTCCTACCAAACACTTCTGCTGAGGAAGAATGTCTATTGTATCTTATGCAATTAGATGAAACTCGACGCGATGCTACCCTAGTCATAGAAGCTCATAAAAAACGTGTCAAGGCCCAATACGACAAACATGTCAAGCTTCGTGTTTTCTCCGAAGGAGATCTCGTTCTCCTCTATGAACAAGATCGAGATATGATAGGAGCTGGAAAATTCAAAGCCATGTGGTGAGGTCCTTATATCGTTAGACGAGTGTTGGAAAAAGGGGCTTATGAGTTAGTAGATTACGATGGTATCCCTTTGAGTGAACCCAGGAATGGGTTGTACTTGAAGAAGTACTATGCATAAAATCACCTGTGCATGAGTACTTGTATTTTTATTGTATCATACTTCTTGTGTGTTACTATAGCTTGCTTTTGTCATTATCTGGTCTTTGCCCTTATGTGACGTTGTGTTTGATTTCTAGATGTCGGAGTCTTTGCTACCCTATATTGGCTTCACTGATGGCGCTAGCCGTAGTACTCAGAACCTTGCTTCCATTGCATAGGCAATTTACACCCCTACAAATGAACTCATCGCCTTACGAGGTGTGTGTCTCGGCTGTGCGACCAACAATATTGCAGAGTATAGCACCGTTATCGAATTGTTGATTGATGCTATCTCGCTCGGAATCCGTCATTTGGTTGTACGACTCGATTCGTAGCTTGTAGTACTACAATTAAGTAATGTCTATACTATTCGAAGTCCTACTTTGTTATGGGTGTATTTGCAAATTCGCCTCTTGGAACGTTATTTTGATTATATTGAATATCAACATATTCCTAGATGTCTAAATATATTAATTGATGCATTGGCTAAATATGTATTAGACGGACATTTGGATCATTTATAAATCATTCACATCAATTTTCACACAACACAAGATAAACCGGTAGAAGCCATATGTTTTTATAACGATCAAAAGAGTTTTTACAAAAATTTCTATCCGAAGACCAAAATGTCAAAATCTGAAGCTCATAGCTTCTACAAAGTGACGTCATGGATGGCATTCACGGTAACACACGACTGCCCAGGCAACCCTACGAAGCAGTTGACCAATGGACTCTGACACTCCTATTGTATGACGCTGATAACGTCGTGGAACCTCTCCAAGAGGCATGTCTGGAATATCTACTGTCAAACCCTCTAGGTTTTGTTCCACCGCTTCATAATCCTCGGTGTCCCATCATGGCACTGGTGCTACCTCTCCTCGTCGCTGAACAAGAGAAGTACCAGGAGGTTGGTAAGGTCCCACATCTGTGTCATCAAAAACGAATTTTTTTTTTTAGTCTTTGGACGAACATATAAAAAACATTTGCATATGATAAAATTCACAAAAACATTTAAAAAGAAAAAATGTGTACTTCTTACCAAGTTCCTCCCACTGAGCAACCTGGGGCAGGACCAAGTCTGGATCTCCTCGGAAATCCAACCCGACATAAGAATAATCGTCGACCATCAACATCTGTGGTCGCAACCAGTCGAAGAAGGTATCATCATATTTGATAATTGGTCCCACTACGTGCCAGGCCATGAGCTGACACCATCTCAGCATTCTTGGATCTGTTGGAGCTGGTAAATCCCACTCAACCTGCAGCCTCAGTAACGGAACCCTCTCGAGAAAGAAGGACACCAAAAAAGACCCGTACCCGAATTTCTTCAGGTCGCCTCGCCTGCATTTGGTCAACTGCCTTTTCATGCTACGAAGCACTACATCTGCCCAGTTAAAAACCCGAGGCTCAATACACTCTATGGCATAATGAAAGTAGCTCTGAAGAGCCATGTGAGGAGCAGAGCTTCCAGCCATACGAGCAATGGTGAACAAAATAGTGTGGAGGGTCAAATCCCGCACTCCCCAAATGACAACTTTCCCTTTGCTCCTCTCTGCCTTTGGAACACAGTGTAAGCGACAGTACTCACTCATGGGCAGCCCACCACCTCTGCTACCAGTCAGGCTCACGTGGTACCCACACCATGACAGTCCTGTCAAGAAGTAAATGTCCTCAATATCCAAGGACAATGTGTGGAGCCCTACATGGAATACTTGCTGATCGGGATCCCACATATGCACAAGGTACTCTAATAACCTGACTTGGGCCCTCATGCCCGGGATACGAAAGTACTTTAGAAGACCATAGTTTCACAAAGTGGCAATGGTGGGTGGATGATTTCCGACAATGGAATTATCTTCTTCGTGCTCCCTTTCACGCCATTCCAGAACCATTGTGATGGCCAAATACCCGCATAAGAAGGACAAGAAGAAGAATAATCACTCTATTCAACATTTGGTATCTTTTCATTGAGCAAATTTTGAAAAAACTTTTACACTTTGTGGTTCTCGTAGGTGCCCTTTAGGCACAGTGCGAGGTTCTCGCAGGCACCTTTGGGCTCACCTGTGAGAATGACCCATTCTCGTAGGTCTCGTGTAGTTCACTTGCAAGAATGGCTGAGCACCATAATAACCCCCAAAACAAACTCAAAATGGTAGTTTTTGCCAATGAAAATGAAAAATTAAACCATGAAAAAGTAGAGGACAAAGAGTCTACCTCACTTTCGCTGACGGTTCGTTGAATGGATGCTCATAACTCTCGCAATCTGACGCCGAATTTCAAGGGTAAAAGAGGGGTTTTTGGGCTCAAATAGTGGTAAAGTTAAAATGATATGGTAAAAAGAGTTTTTACTTCTTTATATTTACTTTTACCATGTTATTTAATTTTTATAATTATTTATTTATTAAAACCTAATCCCTAATGCCCTTTTGAGTTCAACTTTTGCAGGCGTAACGATTTCAATGTTCATATACAGGGATGCAGACATATTTTTTCTTCTTCATCGCATGTTTTGATTGTTTTTTATGGTTTTTGTATAAAACCTCGAGGTTGGTCTTTATCCGTTCTCATGCTCAAAAATACATGAAAACGCGATCGAGCATACTTTTATCACTTTTTCGGGCTCAACAAGGTTATACGAAAAATGAACCCCCCTAGAGTCCTCTTTAAGCTCTTTTCAGAATCTCTAAACATGAAAAGATAGCCGAGCGACCTTGCTATTTTCACGCTTATAAAGTGTTTGAAGAAAGTGTCTGGTGGGCGATAATTTATCTCTTTTTCGGTCTCATCAGACTATTTTACGAAAAAGGAACTGAGAGAGTTCTCTTTTAAGTGTTTTTATAGACTCTATAATCATGAAAAACCTTTGAGTTTTCTATCTTTGGACTCGTTAAACAAACATTGACAGACCCGTAATGGGACCGAACCACTCCTTCCTAGGGTTCGTTAAACATACTCCGAAGGACTTATCCGAAGGATAAACTTATATCAACAAGCATATGTTATCCTCCTCAAGCTTGTGTAAAAATAAAGAGGTACTCATCAGAAATGGTGGGGGGAAATTTGGGAAAGGGATATGTTCTTATCTTCATATTGATTGGCAGTAAGTGTCGCTCTTATTTGAAGCCGGTTTTGGAAATCCATTTGTCTCTCATTCGACTTGCTACAAGGTCATACCCTGTGTCGTCTCTGAGTCAATGCTGCCAAATCATTGGTCGTGTCATTCATATGTTCAAGAGAAGTTCATCTGAAACCTTTATTGAGTCGGCCATCTGTAGTTGTCCATTCTCTCCATGTTGGCCTTCCCTGTGTCCAGTCCAACTTACATCATACTCTGTTTCACCTTCAAAATCTGTTACTCATTTCGTGTCATTGATGGGGGATACATCAAGGCCCTCCTGTGATGAGTTTTGTTCCATCGACTTCAACTCATTATCCAGAAACAAGACTTAGAAATTCTTTAGTACCTTGGAACTTGCATGCCTCAATGGCAGGTTTCCTTGCTTTTGACAGTGGGTTTACATCATTGACCCCTGATCGAAAGATTCCATCGAATGTTCGACTTAAACTCATTCATTCACACTCGATGGATTGTACTAGAGTACCTTGGGAGTCATTGACATTAATGGTGTTTTCCCTCGCACTTGTTAACGGTTTCATCAATGACCGGTAATCAAGTGGTTTCTGCCATGTTCGACTTCAACACATGTAATCACATGGTTAGATTCGTACTTTTGGGTGACAAGATTGAAGACCGTGGTATCATCTCTTTGTCCAGGTTGCGATGGAGTATGTATAATTTGCGACACATAGATCCACTTTGTATGTCTCGTGGCTATGTCATCTTAATTTGAATTTTCTCGCATAGATCCACAATGTATTCTTGGTGGCTATGCTATATTTTGATGGCATGGATACACAGTGTATGATTGGTGGCCATGACCTATGTTTATGATTTCATTTGTCTGTGATCTGAGTATGGGAATGCCTACCTCAGAATTAGTATATATGATATTCTACAGATGCTTGGTTGTTCGCAGGTTTCTGATTATGTGTGTTCCTAGTTTTCGACACACACATGCAGTTTACAAAGTCTTTCGGCTGTCACTGGTTCCAGACTCATACTTTGGGGGGCATTCTGTTACCCATGATTTTGGTCAATCTTGATGGTGTATTGATGATGGTGTACTTAGGCTCCTCATAAGAACTTTCTCCTGAGAAAAGTGACATTCATCTCTTCCCAGAAAACTTACTTTTGAAGAGAGTTCGCAGGTTGCTAATATCCTAGGGTGCGAGAATGACCCATTCTCACAGGCTGCCTTAAGCTAGGGTGAAAAATTCTCGTACTGTGCTACATATCTAGGGTGCGAACTTGTTCTAAAGCTTGGAAAAAGATGAAGTCTCGATGGTTCTAGAAGGGAATCTTCTAGATGAATGGGTTGGCATTCGAATGGTTATCCTTTTACTGGTTTCCCTAATATTATGAGATAATTCTTATCCAAGTAACCATCTCATTCTCTCCTATATATTGATGGAATTCTCATGGAAAAGGTTAAGCAAGATTCATTGGAGAATTGGTGAAAGAATTGTGTGAAGGACCTAGCTTGAACAGGAGCTTGGAGACTCTAGCAAGTATATCAAGAGGGATTTGATCTTCTTCATACAAGGATCAAGCAAGTGTGTGTGTTGGAGCCAAGAGCCACCGAAAGGAAGCTTGCGACATCAAGGCAATCAGGTTGTATCTTCTACTTTCAATTAATAAGATACAATGGCATGTCCTTTTCCCATAAATTCATTCTCACTTTATTGTGTAATTCCTTGATCATACACATAAGTTGACAGTTGAATATATTTTTCTATCTTCACTTTGGTTGGTTTGTGTTGTCTTGGTCTTGACCTCACGAGAGCACCAGAGCGAAGCAGGAGAAACATAGACCCTAGGAAGCGATACAAAGGTATGTTACCTGTTCCTCCCTACTAGCTAATTCAATGGGCATAACTTAGGGAAAGAGTCATGTCCTGTCCTGTTTTGTTCTAGATCTAGGTGGATCTAGGGAGATCTGTTAGTGTCCGCACATACCGATTAGTCCGATAACACACCCACACACACACATGCAAAGAATATAACACATACCCAACATCTAATACCTTCCTAGCGTCATAGATATTTATGGGATTGTATTTGTATCTAAGGGTATTTGTAGTACCTTTACCTCCGCGAGACGCGATGCTTTCGAGATTTAGGGCTTTGCTACCCTGCCCATACGGTGGACTGGATTTGTGACTGCTTGCCTGAGCATTGATTATATCATGGTGAATTTAGTTTCTTGACATAGGTATCCACATAAGTTACTTGAAGGGGTTATTCTGCAGGTACCCTGAGTTAGATAAGGGTCGGACAACACACAAACTTTATGGAGGATTTTCTCTCCGAAGGGATTTGACCAACTATGTTGTGAAGCCTACGAGGGTCCTTATAACTGACTCTTACACCTCCACTCTATTTTTGTGGAGCCTCAGGACCCTCTTGGGAGAGGCATACCTACTTTAGTTCGAGAGGTCCCTTTCAGCCATTATATCTTGTTTGTGTGCATTGGCCTTTTTCTTTATTTTGTTATGCTCTCTGATTATTAGTTGTCCTTAAGATTTTGTATTATATCTCGAGTTATGAGTCATCATGGATAAAGACTAGCCTCCTCATCGGTCTCTTTGTCTGTTGAATTTATCACCATGTCTTGATCCTTTACCTATGTTGCTTCTAAAAGGCATAGAGTTAATAAGCGTGGTACATATATCTCCACCTCCCAAACTTGTGATCAACCTACTATGAGTACTGAGTTAGATATGAATGTATCAGGAAGTCCTTCGACACCCTTATCCTCTACGATTAGTGGGGTGCCCTTGACTCCCTTATCCTCAATGGTGTGGGTGTCAGAGGCTCCCTCATCTAGTTCTTCCCAACTCATGAGCTCTACTTGGCCCATGGGAGAAAATCCTTTTGGATTTATTTTGGGTATGTCGAATCATGATTCTCAATCAATACCTTCATCGTCTAATCCTTTTTCTTTTGGTATGCCCAACATGACATCACAACTCTCATCTTCTGTTTCAATGGATAATATGAATCCTAGTTTTGTGTTTGGGGGCACAATGCCTCCTTATGTTCCTTTATCATTTGGTGGAGGTATTATTCCCCAAGAGACTCCTACAATTGGATGTTGGAATCCTCCTTCCTCTGGGACTAATTCTAGCTTCAGTGCTCCGGGATGAAGTGCTCAAATGGGAAGTCAATTTACTTCCTATATTTCATTTGTCATTCCCTCTTCCTGCACATTGATTTTGACGAATGAATTTATTATGGAGAATACCCCTCTGTCCTTTGGTATTCCATTCAGAGGGAGTCAATTTCACGGTATGGGAAACCCCTAACACAGAGTTCCTTCATATGGGTGTAATGTATATAATCCTTATCATGTTGCTTTCGCGGGTATGGTTCCCTTACAACATTTAATGAATCAGTTGGGATGAGGATACTATCCTACCAGAAAGGGCCATGGTATATACCAGAACCCTGGATGGTTTGCAATATCTCAACTCAAATATTTCCTGGGAACATGGGCTCAAATGCCGCAACCCAGGCTCCCTTTTCTGGCCACACTAAATCTTCCATATTTTTCGAAGTTAATGAATGACCTTGTGTGTCATGATATACCATGGACCCTCATCCCCACTGATCTTCATTCGAACATTCCAAAAATCGAAGGCAATACTGGTGAGGAACCGAGTGATCATGTGACTAATTTTCATCTTTGGTGCTCTTCTAACTCCCTAAATGATGATTTTATTTGTTTGAGGCTATTTCAACACACCCTCATGAGGGTCGCCATGAAGTGGTACATTGAGATACTTGGGTAACCTATGAAACTTTCAATCAAATGGTATTGGTTTTTCTCAATCACTTCCAATTACTGGTTTATTACGATGTCGGCCTAGAACTTTTGTCGACCCTTCACCAAGATAAAACCACACATATCTTTGATCATATCTAAGAGTGGTGCAGACAAAATAGGTTGATTAAAGCCTACATTCCTCTAGATTTTATGTTGGAATGGTTCCTTAAGTCTTTGTTGCCTTATATTTTGAAGGATGTTTCTACATCTAAAGTAACATCTGAGGAAGAAGTCATCTTCAAATCCCAGAAACTGGACCTTATATATGCTCAATATAGGATGCTTTATGAAATTCTCCCTGACGCACCGCAATCAAACTATGATCCTAGAAAAAATATCGGTCCCATGTCGATGGCATCATAGATTTTGAAAATGCTAAGACTACAAACTTGGTGATGAACCAGTTGAAGGATTTGTCTCTAAGCCATCATGTAGAAGGATAATCTTCGGCTTCGTCCTCCACCGCCACACAGTAAAAAAATGTGCATTTTGTACAGTCATCGTCTAACCCTAATGGTAACCAACAACCGAGAGGGAACAAGAAGAAAGGACGAGGTAATAATCGTAAGGGTGGGAAAAATAATAATAAAGCCAAGGACGAAAATAATAATGATAAATCAAATAATAATGTTGGTGAGGGAAAGAAAGAAAATTGGAAGGTGAAGTTTCCCTGTAAACTTTGTAAAGATGATCACCTTACGCACTTGTGCCCCAAAATCGAGGAAGCCTCGAGGCTCTTATTGCATTCATCCACTGTGATGACAAAATCATTTCCACATAATTAGCATATGGCCTCGAGGACCTCCAACACCGAAAATGCATCGTGTGGGAGTCAAAACGCCTCGACACATGAAGGTGTCCATCTATGCGTCAGTATGGTTAAGTCTCATATTGATGTAACCACTCGATCTCGTTGATTAAAGTTCTTCATAGACTGTTTTAGGTCGAGAGCCTCCTCCTCCTCCCTCAAAAACACCCTTGCAAATCTAAAAGTTGGAACCTCTACCTCATATTCTGAAAGGAGTACTAAAGCACTCTAGCCACAATCCTAATGCTAGAGGCGCCACAAACTATTCGATTGTCAAATATTTGGGACAAACCCTATGTGTGATGTCGGCTTTGGAGGTGCTCCAAACATGTCCTTCACAGAGGAATTCCTTGTTATCTACGTTAGGAGCTCTAGAACCATGTGGCTCAAAGTTTATCAATTTTGATTTCGTGAATCGTGAGTTTGTGCAGTCTTACCCTTTGACCACCCCAAGTTGCGAGTCAGCGAAATGCTACCCAACTGCCACATGTCCTATGCCGATGGAAGGTTCCGAATACTTTGGGACTTTCAGGACTTCATTGAGTCCACTCTCCTGCCTATGCAAAGGTTGAGATCGACGGTCAATAGAGCTTCGACAGATTCTTGGATCTATGGTCCTGGATCCCATCGCTACTTGCGAAGGCTAAAGGGGTCAAGGTATTAAAGATTTTGTTCCTTCCTCCAATCTAACGGTCGTGACAAACCTCAGATCTTTCGAAAGGATCTCGTCCGTTCATCTAGAAAACTAAAGGGTGCTCTCTTTCGGTATTTGAAACTCACTATCCTTCCCGAGCTTCGTCATCTATGAAGGACTTGAGAGCTTTGCGCTCTTTCTCCTGGACTTGACTCTTAGAAGAGTCTTCAACACAACTATTGCGCTCCTTCATAAAGGGGTTTTGGGGTTCTATTTGATCGCAGAGAGCCTGTGCATATCTGCACTACCTCTCATGAGCTTAACAAACTCCGTCCTCCAAGGGACTCAGAACGACTAGGTGAGTAAACCATCATACATGCAACTATGCCTAAAGTCGACGATCTCACAGTTCGCGGCTCTAGCTTAAGACACTACAAAACTCAAGAGTTTATGAGAACAAGTCATGTCTAAATGATATAATTTCTTACTTGCCTAATTATACAACCACGCAGAAATAGAAGGGATACAGTGTATCCATTAAGCATTCATTCACATTCGTGAAGGTATACATAGTATAACCAATTCATACACAGTTACAACTAAATTACACAGGGCAGGAGATCTCTTATCTATTACAGGTTGTTGCCAACCAACCGACTGTGGGTGTTCATCCTTCCACCCAACCATAGACTCAGAGGCATTCATTCTTAGCACTCTGGCCACCCCCGTGCCAAGCCATGATATCACCAGGGAGTTCTCACAGTTCTCAGGAGTTATGTCTCTGTCCCATCTTCTGCTCGGGTCCTGTTCTCTGCAACTCAGAGCTTTCTCTTTTGGTTATGGCCTCAATGAGGTTTCTCAGATGCTCTTCCACATCAAGCTCACAACCTTCCATTCGTGATTCCACTGGAGCATCTCCCTTACGAGCTTACGCTCTTCCATCCCGTGTCTCCTCTCCCTTCTGTATCCCCCTTACCCTGGAAGGTTTTGCCGACCTATCCTGTTCCTTCTGTCAGAAGGAAGCTCAGGTCTGTAGGTCACTGCGGTACTTCGGGCTAAAAACCCATGTTTCCATTCATGGGGGTGGTTGATTGTTCAACCACCGGTCTTTTCTTCATTAACTGATTTCTTTCCTTGGGATTCGAAGAAGGTTTGTCATCCTTATCAAGGGATATTTGGGGTTATTTGATATATGAACCCTCTTGTATAGTTTTCACATTCTTCCTCTAGTGATATCATGACCAGTACTTTCAAGGATTCACCCCCACAGTCAGTTATTTGGCAACTCAGTCAATAATACATTTACATTGTCCTCATGCCTTAGCATGGTAATTCCTATTTTATGATTAATTACAAATTGGGGGAAACATGGTGTTACATAACTCAACCCATTTACAAAAGTAAACAATATTGCCATACCTTTTCTTTTCTTTTTGTCCCGAAAAATTATATACATAGTGGAGAAAAACTTATTTACCAATAGTAAAGAGACGCGATCTTATTTTTATACCAAAAAAGCATCAAATCATCTTAATAAAGCCAATGCAAATATTTCAGAAGGTTCGTGTAATCCCATACTGTATTCTATTGATACCTAAATAATTGTAATGTGTAGAATTCATTTTTAATATTATTTCCATTTCATTATTCATTGCATCCTTTTCAAAGGAACTTCATGAGCCAAAAAAAAAAAATTAGTAGAGGTAATCTTCA
>ML781694.1:297655-312562 GCA_009831015.1 Picea engelmannii | reverse complement strand
TTTTTTTTTTTTTTTTTGGAATTTAGTGACATGAATCTTAATGAAATCCTAATTTTGTGTTGTTTAAATTGTAATTTTGAATTTATAAATGTATTTATCCCATTGAAAAATCCTTGGGGTACTCTGATTATACAGACCTAACCACTCAAATATGCAAATCCAACAATTTCTAGTAAGATTTCTAACAAAATTAAAAAGAAAAAATTCCTGGAAGAACTTTTAGGCTAAGACTCACTCTTCTCCATCAATAGCAATTGATTTATACATATTCATATTCATATTATTATTTTTATTTGAATATATATTTTCTTGTGAGTTTAGTGGTTAGTTTGTTTGGTTTGAATTGACCAATTTTAAGGTGGAGATCACCTAGAGGTCATGGGTTAAGTCTGGTAGAGTTCCTTTAGGTTACAAGTGCATGTTGTAATCTAACAACATTTACAATGCAAGGAAAAATACCTCAAGAGTTTCCTGAAGACATTTTCCATGGTAGGAGAGGTAGTCCAACAAATACATATACCAAAGACACCATACTGACCAATCCACCTATTTCACATAGAAGTACCCAAAGTTCTATGTATAAACAAGAAAATCAGGTGTCAAAGTAAAAAAAGAAGCATAAAAGTTAGGAAGAAATAAGGTGGGTGTGGCATCACTTGTATGTGCAAAGAAATTTGGAGTAAGAAATTTGTGAAGCACTGAGGTAAAACAAAATTTTAAAGAAAGCTTGCTAGAAATGCACATAAGACAAGTTAATGAGACACTTTGAAACCAAATAAGATTGCTTAAGGATATAAGTCAAATAGCGTTATCATACAAAAGAAAGCAAAAACCTTATAGACTAAAAAATGAAGAATTATGCTTAAATCAACATAAGTATTACTACACAAATTAGTGTAAAAGGAAACCACATAAGATGAAAGGGGACCAAATACATAAATGTTGAACAATAAAAAACAAAAGACAGAAAAACAACAAAAAAGATGAAAATGCAACTAGATAATTGAAGTATTATAATGTGATTACATAATGAAATAAATAGTTAGAATAAGTAATAAGAAACTTAATAAAGTCAATTAGCAAAATAAATAAAGTGAATATAGAAAAACAAGATACCTTTGAATATTTTACATGTTTAAATAATGTCACCCCTAAGCCATTATACTCTCATTAAAAATCATATAACAATGCACCATATCAATTTTTTAATGATGTTTTATAACAAGTCTATTATGATTTTATAATTGTGATTTTATAATTGTGGATAATGAAAAAAAATCATTTTATGCTTTAAAAGTTGTTTAAATATCAATACTCTAATTATACATTTTGACTATTTTTTATTTTATTTTTATTATTTTCATATTCTAATTATTAACTTTTTAAAGATAAATTAAATAATCTTATGTAATAATGTGTTATTTTTTAATCATTTATTTATGATATTAGTAATAATTAACATAATATAAAATTTATTTTATATATATATATATATTATTTTACTTTTTAATTTATTTAATCTATATTCAAAAGTCAATTACCTTATTTTTAAATTATGTTAATCTTCAAAAATAAAAAAAACTATATGTAAAAAATAATAATATCTAAAAATTAAAAATCTTTTTCACCTTATTATTTAATTTATTATAATTTAATTTTTAAAATAATTACTACATTTTATATTTAATTTTTACAATATATTTAATTTTTTTTATATTTCATCCCATCTTTTTAACTAAACAACCATTATTAAGTTATTAACATTATATTCTAATGAGCCATACTTTCTTATAGTTAATCAAATAACACAATTATGCAATTAATTAACATTTATTAAGTTATTAATATTATATTCCAATGAACCATATTTTCTTGTGAATTTTGTGATTTTTTAGAATTTTGTTTCTGTGCTCGAAAAATATTAAGAGAAGTTTTCCAAGATGATCATGTCTTTGTTGAGTTAAAAGGTTAGGAAGGTTGGTAGTGTGACAAATATTTTGAAAATGAGATCTAATATGGGTATAGGCTGTACAATCTAAGAGAAAGTGCTTTTCATCTTCAACCTTCTTAGTGTCACAAAGGTGACACACTATTTCATGCCATGAGGTTTTAGGAATTGACCAATGCCCAATGTCACTATAGAGCTCGTGAGAATTTGTTCTTATTTTAACAATGTTTATTTTTTTCTTTACACTTGACAAAACAGATAAATAATTTTAATCTTTTAAATAATTAAAATTAAAAAAAACACAATAAATTATATATTTATGTACATTTATTTAATTTATTACACAAGACATTCCCTTATTATGTATTTCACACTTTCATGATAATTCTAACCTACAACATGTTAGTACATCTAAATCAAATAAAATAAAACAAGTGCTCCAACAACTTTATGATAAATTGAAATCAAAAAATAAATATCACAAAATTTAAAAATCTTTCTGTATAAACTTGCTTTACAATCAAAATAATAATGAATATCTTATATGGAGAAGATTATTTAAAAATAGTTCCTTGCATATTTGTTTCACTGAAAAATAAAACAAAGCTGATGGTAATTCAATTAGTTCTTTAACAAAAGATTGAATGTGAAATCATTAAAAAAAAATATTTTGTGTAGTTCACTTTTCGAGTTTGTTTTAGGGAAATAATCAAGTTTGCTACTTTGAGCTTGTTAACCATGAAACATTTGCCGAATAAATATTCTCTATAATAAAACCAGATGTTGAGAATTTAACATAATAAAACTAAGATGTTAAGAATTTCGAAAGAAATTTCCTATTAACTCTAAATACTTGGGATTAATTTAAAAAAAATTGATTTAAAAAAAATTGATTTTAAAAAACACAATGAAATCTCCAGAGTTAATTTGATTTTAAAAAACACAATGAAATCTCCAGAGTTAATTTGATTTTAAAAAACACAATGAAATCTCCAGAGTTTCAAGGTATGCTGAGTGAAAAAACAGAATGTGATCAATTACTTCTTCTATAAAGCAAGCACTAGAACATAACATTGTATTGCGTCTTTTAAAGAAAGCTTAAAGAGATAATGGAGGCAGAGAAAGTTATCATCCTGTCCATTGCCATCTATGCCCTGCCCTCCAAGCAGGATCCAATTTTGAAAGAAAAGAAAAGAATGCAAGATGATTTTCTGAATAAAAAAATTTAAAAAGCTTTAAATAAAGAATGAAAATCCATAGAAGACCACTGTACCATGCTTATGATGTCGATTCAATCCATCTATTAATCCAGGGCCAACGATTTGACCATTTTCCGTTGGCCAACCATCCGAATCTGTACCTAAAGTTTGGCTTGAAACCAAAACCTGCACAAACCGAGATCATCCTCAGCATTGAAACAACAGTTGGTTTATTGATTGAAAACAACAATATATTAGGCCATGTTCAAGTCCAGCAGGCCGATCACATTACGATAGTTCCTTCATAAAGAGAGTGACTGAGAATAAAGAACCGCGGAAAGTCACTAAGTCGATCACGGCAAGTCACTAAGTGTGAGTGATTGAGCATAGAGATAATAAGTGTTAGACAATTCTCACCTATTTTTGACAACTCAAAGCAAATGAATTAGAAAACACCCTTCAAGTTAAATTATTGGATATTCTTACAATATTTTGGGGATTAAAGGGCACCATTATACAAATTCGTGTTATTCTAAACACCAAGAGACCTAAGGCTTTGGTAAACTCTAGTCGTGGAATCAAATCTATAACCCAACAAATTGGGTATCGAAGACAAGGCAACTGTAACTTTGAAATGAATTCATGGGGTTGCTCAAGGTTCCCCAATTTTTCACAACTAAACATTGGGCGAGACATGAGTTCTTAACATGTTTGAAATGGGAAAGGAGTGTATGTGCCATGATTACGAGCTTGTGGCATTCCTAAAATTCAGTTGTGACATTCCTTCTCTAGATCATTACTCCTAAGAATGATATTTCTATGATATGGATCTTCGAACCAACAACATTCAATGAAATTAGATTAGTATAACTTGACACAGCAGATAACCGTAGCCAATAGAGAAAATAAGATCTTACCAATAATTAAAGGAACTCATTTCCATAAATACAACTTATAATCCATGAGGTCAATGTGTCTAAAGAAGTGCATATATGATCTAAGAACACCAAGGAGATGAAAATACATTGATTCCTCTTTATCTCATTTCATAATTAGTTTGAGAGAAGTACATTTATACTCTATCTGACCTTTGAAGATAGAGGTTCAAAAAGTTGCAAAAGTTCTAGTACCATTATCCCAACGATTGCAACTTATCAGTGAAATTGTTTTGGCACTATTTTTTATAACAATCAAGCTTGTAAAACTCAAATCTAAGAATTTCACATTAGAACAAAGACTGGTTGTTTAGAACCCATTTGAAGATGGTCCCATGCAATAGTTTAGATGGATTCTATTTGAATGTTTGTTGGTATTTGTTGGTGTTGTAACCTAGGTCTGCACCCTTGCCTCTCCTCTCTTTTTCCCTATGCTTTCTTCAATTTTTCCTCTTCTGGTTGGTTAAGTTAGTTTCCCCATTTTTTGATTGACTTGGTTCTTATTCGCTTTTCCCTGTTTGAGTCTTTGCGCATTCTTATTTATATTTTTCCTGAAGGATAAAATACATGTCGTATTTGGTTCGAATTGCTAGTCATCATGTTTTCCATGGATTGAGCTCAGAACAGGTCGATCAAGCATTTTTGTATGCACAGGAAAGGCAACGATCAATTTCAGACTCAGATTGTCAAAACGAACAAGGTATGTTTCAACGGTAGAGATCCATCAAGCCGATCAGATCAACGGATCTCGTCCATTCGGGGGGTGCAAAATCGTGCAAAATTTAACATCAAGAATTATCCGAAGTCTCGAACTCTCGAAGAATTTAACATGTCTTAAGCTCGAGTTAATTAGTGATAAGCACTAGCTAATCAGTTCAAAGATTTTCCTTCGGGAGATTTTCATGATTTACATTCAAAAATTCCCGAAGTGGTGAAGTCCCGAAGACCTAAAGTGCTGAAGAGTCGAAGATCCGAAGAGCCGAACTATTGAACAACTGAAGACCCAAAGAAAATATGGACCATCCATCAATGGGGAGATGCGACAACAGATCATTCACTTCAGAGATTTTCCTCCGGGAGATTTGTCAAGTTTTACATTCGAAACTCCCGAAGCCAGAAATTCCAGAAACCCGAAGTGAATATGGACCATCCATCAGTAGTGACACGCGACAACAGATCATTTGCTTAAGAGATTTTCCTCCTAGAGATTTTTCATGCTTCATGAAACTCTCGGAACCCAGACTTCCAAAGAGAATCTGGACCGTTCATCGATCACGACACATGGCGACAGATCTCCCTCTTTGAATATGTGTCATCAGGTCACCACATCACTTCATAGCCACATCACTCTGGGAGGAAACAACATAGATGAGTAAGTAAAGGACTCCCAAAGACCCAAAGTAAATCTGGACCATCCATCAACAACAACACGTGGCACTCATTAACCATGACACATGGCACTCATCAGTCATGACACATGGCATTCATTCCAGGTCATTTAGTTGTGTCATTCACCCATTTCCACGTGATACATGTCACCCTTCCTTCCATGACACATAAGAAGTCGTGATATCATATGGCGTCAGACCACCACGTCACTTTGGAGATTTTCCTCTGAGAGATTTTTCATGTTTCACATTCAAAACACCCGAAAGTCCGAAGTGAATCTGGGCCATTGATCTCAAGTCAACGAGAACCGTCGATCCTTACAGCAGGTAAATATCACCCAGATCACAGATCGTAATCAAATCGATGACCATACTTCGTTGCGGGGACGCAAACTGCTCGAGCGTTAATTTTCCTAAGGGGTCCCGCAATTGGAACCGTGGTATTATTGGAAGGGTACATGGAAGCTTGTGGTGGATTGCAGGCCCAAAGGCAGTGTGGATCCAAACCACCCCTCGACAGCTGCTGCAATCATGTGCTTAAATGACATCAAATCACCGCGTAACCTCCACATCACCTCCACTCATCCCACTCACTACTCTCGCTCCTCTCGCCACCCGACACTTGTCCTCCGATAACCCCCATACTAATATCCATCAACAATGGCCCACCTTTCCAAATCAATGGTCGTTATCGCATCTCGGACCCCCTCAACCGTTATTCCTTTAACAACGGGGGCAGGGGGGGCGGGGGGAGGGTGTGTTTCCGGGAAAGTAGTTTCCACACCGTGGGCCCTACCTAACGTGGCGGCTCCTCAAGAACTCAAACCCCCCCTCCGGGATCCTGCCAGATCGTCTTTCAACATTGCCCCTTCTCACCTTTCACCACATGTTCTTCCTCTCACATCCCAGCCTATCTAATCCTCCTTCTACGCGCCTCCTGTATCCTTCACTACACGTCGCCAACTCCATACTCTTGATACCTCCATCGTATTCACATCTCCTCTCACTTTTTGACATCTATTTTCACATGTCACCTACCCTCGCATCCACTCATCATGTCTTCCTATTGGACACCCGCCTCCACATTTTCTTGTTCACATCTAGTTCATCACAGTGAAAGCAAGGATAAGGTTCAAGTACAATCGAGACGGACTGCGCTTAGCTTCCAAAATATCAGACATAGACAGAGAGTTAAGTCTCAGTCATAGGTCGACGCAGACTAGTTCTAGAAACACTTCAACAAACTCGGCTCATACAGTCGGTTATCTCCAGTGGCCTCCAACAGCTCGCAGACATCC
This sequence comes from Picea engelmannii, assembly GCA_009831015.1. Taxonomy (NCBI): domain Eukaryota; kingdom Viridiplantae; phylum Streptophyta; class Pinopsida; order Pinales; family Pinaceae; genus Picea; species Picea engelmannii. Next base: position 305,794 of record ML781694.1, on the reverse strand, counting down.
CATCGTTCAACACAAAGCTCGACTCTGTCACTTTGAGGCCTATTTTTGGCCAATTCAGTTCCTCCAGCACATGCATCAGTTTCTGTCTTAGAGACAGTAGTAGCTTTTAGTTGATTAACTCCCACATTTATTAGATTAGATACAACAATGGTATTCTATGTTCGATAAGAACCACTCTTGCTCATTAAGTCTAGTGTCTTAGTGAAGTTAAGAATTTGTTTTACGAACAATTGTCTAAATTTAGGTCTCAGTCCCCTATGGACGATAGACTCTACAACTCTTTTAAATAGTTAGCTTTTGGATATTGTAAGGGTCGGATTTTTGGGGGGAAAGAATAACAATACATCAGATTTGTTGGACCCGTTCTATGCATGGATTAAATCTCTCTACCTGGTGAACATACTCTTGATGACAATGTTTCGTTCAAATATTTATGTGTTTTTATTCTTATCTTAAATACCATTTTTGGTTTGTGCAACATACATTTCATTTCCTTTCAGCTATTGTATAACTTGTTTTCACGGATATGCAACCTGTCAAACTACTAATGCTTTGGTGAAGATTTTTTTTATTTGCAACTTGTGGGAGTAATTTTTTTTTTGATACATGTTTAACATCTTGAAATAATATTTTAAGTATTGAACTTCTTGCAGTAGATTATTCATTGAGTAGTTTGTTGCTTCCCCCTGTTTTTCTATTATTGCACTGGTCTGTTATTAGTGTACCACCAACCAAGGAGGACCCTCATCCCTGTCATTCTTCCAACCCAAACATCCTTTTGTCTTGATAGAATAACCCTCTGACCAACCAACACAGAGCTCAGCTCTGTCACTCTGAGGCCTATTTTCGACCAATTCAGTTCCTCCAGCGCATGCATTAGTTCCTATCTAAGAGACAATAGTAGATTTTAGTTGATTAATTCCCGAATTTCTTAGACTAGATACAAGAGTGGTCTTCTATGCGTGATAAGAACCACTCTTGCTCATTAAGTCCAGTGTCTTAGTAAAGTTAAGAATTTGTTTTACGAATAGTTGTCTAAATTTAGGTCTCAATCCCCTATGGATGAGAGCCTCTGCAACTCTTTTAAATAGTTAGCTTTTCGATATTGTAAGGGTCGGATTTTTGGGGGGGAAAGAATAACAATACATCAGACTGGTTTGGCCTATTATATGCATGGATTAAAGATCTCTACCTGGTGAACATACTCTTGATGATAGTGTTTCATTCAAATCTTTATATGTTTTTAGTATTATCTTGAATACAGTTTTTGGTTTGTGCAACGTACATTTCATTTCCTTTCAGCTATTGTATAACTTGTTTTCATTGATATGCAACCTGTCAAACAACTAATTATTTGGTGAAGATTTGTTTTACTTGCAACATGTGGGAGTAACTGTGTTTTTGATACATGTTTAATGTCTTGAAATAATATTTTAAGTATTGAACTTCTTACAAGAGATTATTCATTGAGTAGTTTGTTGTTTCCCCCTATTTTTCTATTATTGCACTAGTCTGTAATTGTGTACCACCAGCCAAGGAGGACCCTCATCCCTATCATTATGCCAACCCAATCGTCCTTTTGTCTTGATAGAATAACCCTCTGACCAACCAACACAAAAATAAAAGAAACAATCATTCTAAACTGATAGGTGGCCTAGATTTTCCCTTTTGCAGTCAGGTGCAGACCTTAGGACCAACATCTTCTGGCATTGTTGTGGGGGAACGAAGTAACAAAATATATTTCTCTGGGAGAACAAAAACTGATCATCTTTGACCTTTGATGGTGAAAAAATATCAGACATAGACAAACTTCCATATTTCACCTGACAACTTCACTGAGTAAAATTTAACGAAGAAATACTGGCGCCCAGAAAAGGATTCAACAGATCCAAAAATGAGCACAGTAAATTCAAGAAGGCTCATTCTAATTTTGAGAATAACACAATAGTATCTGATCCAGAAAGGAAACTAAGAAAATCCACCGTAGCCCAGAGATATACTCCCCCCCTCAAGGGTAAAGTTGTACACAAAGAGCCTACGTCTAATCACAATCACAAGCAGCTGGAATTTGATATCCATGAGAATCATAATTTTAAAGGGGCTCATACATCTTCAACTCCTGATTCCACTTCAGTATCTAGTTCTGCATGCATCCCTGTATCTCCCATAAATTTCCAGATCCCTATTATTCAAGCCATGCCCGTTAATAGGATGGATGCCATAATTGCTGCCAGATATGAACCCCTAGTTCTGCCTGTAGCCTTGCATGCCTTCCCAGCCACAAATTACATGAAATAATTACCAATATATAATAGGGAAGGAGATGTAACTGCCGAGGAACATATGGAAGCCTTTTATAGCTTTGCAGACAACTTTAACATTGATTATGCAGATGCGTGGACAAGGTTGTTTGTACAAAGTCTAGAGGGGGAAGTAAGAAAGTGGTTCAGAGGCCTTCCCTCGGCATCCATTGAAAATATTGAGGCACTGGATGAAACTTTCATAAAGCAATGGGGAGATAGGAGAGATTACCTCTACTACATCACAGAGTTTGGGGCCCTAAAGAGAAAGAATGGTGAATCTATTTCAGATTCCACCTAGAGATTCAATAATTTGTATTGTAGAATACCAGATGAGATCAAACCAACTGAAGCCTCTGCCAAGATAACCTATGCCAATGCATTTGACGCAGTCTTCTCCCTCCTCTTGAGAGAGAGAAGATCAATCACATTGTTGTCCATGTAGGATGCAACCATTGAAGTTGAATCTAATATTTTGGTATCAAACAAACTAAAAACTAGATCTGATAAAGTGAAGAAAAAACAGAGAGAGGATACCCCTACCTCCTCTAACTCAACCACATCTGATTCCAAACTTGAGGAAATGACCAAAAACTTGAAATATATGACTTCTGAAATAACTAAGCTAAAATGGGAATCCAAACAGCGAAACATAACTTTTCAAGGGGGTGGAAATAGAAAGCAAAACCATTTAAGGAGGCCTAATGATGCCCCTCCAATAATGCAGAGAGAAAGAAGAAATGATGATGATCAAAGGGTAGTACCTCCTTTCCAAAACAATCATATTGAGGAGATGGATGCAAGCAGTGATGTTGTGGATGATATTGTTGTTCTTTTCAATGAAACATATTATTATACCAACCATTTAACACAACAAAAATATGAGGTAGCACAATTATCACATCAGTTTGATGATTAGATAGCGGAAGAGGGGGTTATTCAAGGTCAACCCAAGAAGAAATATGATTTGAGGACAAGAACAGGAGCTTCCAAGGCTACTACCTTTGATCAAAACAAACAAGCTGAAGTTCCCACCAAGACGAGTACAAATAAAGGTATGTCATCTAAAGCTCAACAACTTCCTCTATCAAAACCTGTAGTCCCTGAAATAAAATAGTCTGATAGGCCACCAACCTCTTTCATCCTAGAACATGATCTGAGCAAGATCAATATCCCTGTGCTTTTGACAGAATTGTTAAAAAATGAACCTTTCAAAAAATCCATCATGAAAGTTCTTCAACCAACTCCTTCTAGTATATATTCCGATGTCATTAGTCTGTAGGATGAAAAACTAACCATTACCGTGGGCCCACACATTGAAGATGTATTTGATTCTTCTCCTCCATTCTATATATCTTTGAATGTCCATGATAAGATCCTACATAACTGCCTGATGGACTCAAAAGCCTCCCACAATGTCATGCCCAAAGTTGTTATGGAAGAACACGGTATGGAGATTACCAAGCCTTACGAAGACTTGTACTCCTTTGATTCTAAAACAGTAAAATGTCTGGGGTTGATAAATGATATGGTGGTTTCTCTAGCACAACTACCCATGAAGAGTGTAGTGATGGACATTGTTGTAGTAGACATTCCCCCAAAGTTTGGTATGCTTTTATCCAGAACGTGGGCTAAGAAGGTTGGATGATCATTACAAATGGACCTCACTTATGCCACCATTCCTGTGTTTGGAGGAGAACATTTGAGGATATACAGATAGGTAAGGTTAGCCTACATTTTCAGTGACCATAAGAACCCAATAAATCACCCAATTTATGCTAAAGGATGATATTGGATCATCTGACTTCCACCTAAACGATGATGAACCTGAAACGCCAGTTAGCCAATGTAGAGATCAATCATTGGCAAGTCAGTCAAAAAAAGTATGGAAAATGTATTTCGATGGTTCTTCATCAAAAGAAGGATCTGGTGCAGGTATTCTCCTCATTTCCCCTGTAGAAGAAGTAATAACCCTATGTTACAAGATGGAGTTTGAAACTACTAATAATATAACTGAATATGAAGCTCTGATATTGAGATTGAGGGCTACCAAAGACATGGTCATTGATTGTTTAACAAGTTTTGGTGATTCTGAGTTGGTCATCAATCAAGTGAGGAACATATATCAAACTAAGAAATAGAGGCTCAAGCAATACATAAATGAGGTATGGGATCTGATTGATAATTTCTTTCCGACATTTAACATTTCTTTCATTCTCAGAGAACATAATTAGAAGGCAGACTCTTTGGCATTAGTTTCCACACTTTCAGGCCTCCCATTGGCCCAAATATCAAATATCAGGTGGAGATAATACACAGAGAAGCCATACCAGACAACGTGAAACACTAGCAGGTCTTTAGTGATGATCTGGAGCTGCAGATATTTTTACACACCATTGATGAATTCTCCAATATCTCAATTGATCAAGAAAGTCAAGGAGGTGAAGATGAGGAATTGGAAGATCAACAATCATCCCATCTTCCGAAGACAATGGTTGGTCATGATATTGTGGAGATGAAAACTAACCACATTCCAAGAGGACTAGTGCCATTGGAAAGGTTGTTTGACAGTAATGATGTTTACAAAGGGGATGCCATGAAAAATCAAGAAGAAGAGGTGACATATTACAATATTGGGACCAATGAGAATCCCAAGATCATCAAGTTGTCCAAAGCATTAGCTGCGGAACAAAAAGACAGGTATGTCTGTCTCATTAAAAAGTTTGCTGATATTTTTGCATGGTCCTATGAAGATTTGAAGACATTTGACACTGACATCATCCAGCATAAGATCCCCCTAAAGGCTGGATCCAAGCCATTCAAGCAGAAGATTCGACAACTTAATCCCATGTTAATGTCCATAATTGAGAAAGAGTTGAAAAGAATGTTGGATGCCAAGATTATTGTACCACTGAGGTACTCAAACTAGGTGGACAACTTAGTACCTGTAAGGAAGAAAAGTGGTGAGATACGCTTGTGTGTTGACTTCATAAATCTCAACAAGTGTTCTTTGAAGGACAATTATCCCCTCCCCATGATGGATCATATCATATTTTACAGAGGGTGGTAGGTGCACAAAAAATTTCCTTGTTAGATGGATACTTTGGTTACAACCAGATATCATTTTGTGAAGAGGATAAAGAAAAAACAACATTCACTACCCCATGGAGAACATTCATGTATGACAAGATTCCCTTTGGGCTGATGAATGCAGGGTCCCCTTTTCAGAGGGCTATGGACATGTCTTTTGTGGGGGGAAAGGACAAATTTATTGTTATATACTTGGATGACATAACTATTTTCTCCAAGTTTGATGATGAATATTTGCAGCACCTGGAGCAGGTTTTCAAGAAATTTAGGATGTATGGAATCTCTCTGAATCCTAGAAAGTCTCACTTTTCCATTTCAGAAGGAAATCTTCTGGGCCACATCATATCAGCATGAGGTATAAAGATTTATCCCAAGAGGGTTTATTCCATTCAAGAGATTGAGATCCCAAGAAATAAGAAGGTTGTTCAGTCTTTTATTGGAAAGATAAACTTCCTCAGACGTTTTGTGCCAAATTTTGTTGAAATTGTGAAGCCTATTACTAACATGTTTAAGAAAGATGTTGTGATAAAGTGGTCCTTGGAGGAAAAATCATATTTTCAAACAATCAAGCAAGCTTTAGTTGAGGCCCCTGTATTGGCTAGCCCTGACTACACCAAAGATTTCTTAATCTTCTCTTTTGCTTCAAAGGAAACCATTATTGTTATACTGCTACAGAAAAATGAAGAAGGGCATGAGAAACCAATAGCCTTTTCCAACAGATCCCTCTGAGATGTTGAGCTGAAGTATGATATATTAGAGATCCAGGCTTATGCACTGGTCAAAGCACTCAAGGCCTTTATGGTTTATGTGCTATAGTCTAGCATACCAGCCTTTGTTCCTAGCAACAATGTTAAAGAGATTCTGGACCAGCTAGACAGTGAGGAGAAAAGAGGAATATGGATTTTCAAACTATTGGAGTATGACCTGCACATAAATCCCACCAAGCTGATCAAGGGGCAAGGACTGGCCAAATTGCTATCAGAATCAAATTGTTAGGTGTTATAATTGCATCAAATCTTCACCCAATCAAATGCACCCATCATACACCCTAGACAAGACAACTTACAGGATTTGAAAACTACTTCTCTTCACCTTGGTATAAAAACATCATCTATTTTCTACAACATTTTGAATGTACACTAGATGTGAAGAAGACAAAGGCCAGGTCTCTCAAGTTGAAAGATATCAAGTTTTTCATTTCAAAACAAAGTTTGTATTAGAGAGATCCTACTCGCATCCTGTTAAAGTGCCTTGATGAAATGAAGCTAAACAGGTCACATTAGAAATGCACATAGGATTATGTGGAGAACAATAGCATTAGAAGGCCACAATTCTCAAGATCCTAAGGGAAAGACACTATTGGCCCACCCTTTTCTCTAATTTTTTTGCTACTGTCAGGGCCTGCAATGAATTCCAAATGTTTGTAGGGAAACATAAGTTGCTATCACTGCCCCTAAAACCTATCAATGCCAGTAGTCCATTTCAACAATGGGGGTTAGACTTCATCAGAGAGATAAATCCACCCTCCAGTGGAAAACACAAGTGGATCCTCACTCTACCGACTACTTCACCAAATGGATTGAGGTTGTGCCCACCATGAATGCCATTGACAAGGTGATCATCAATTTCCTGGAAACTAATATTTTTTCCAGATTTGGTTGCCCCAACAATCTAGTAACGAACAATGCCCAAGATTTCAAATCCAAAGCCATGATTAACTTTTGTGGCAGTCACAACATTTCCTTGACACATTCCACACCTTATTATCCTCAGGGGAATGGTTTGGCAAAGTCATCAAATAAAAATCTCATCAGGATTATCAAAAAATTATTGACTGATAACAAGAAATCCTGGGACTCCAAACTTAAGTATGCTTTGTGGGCTGACAGAATCAACACTAAGAAGTCTCTGGGAACCTCACCATTCCATATTTTTTATGGCATAGACGTAGTTTTCCCCACTCAACTTGGTATAACAGTCCTAAAGTTCTTGCATGAGGAGATTGAGGAATGACATCCAAAGAAGAATCTTCTAGATTATGGAAGTCCAACAAAAAAGAGAAGCACTAGAGCAGAGGACATAAGCATACCAGAGCAAGATAAAATCAACCTTTGATAAGAAAACCAAGAAGGATGTTTTTCAGGAAGGTGACCTAGTTTTGAGGTGGGATGCCCGAAGGGATGACAAGTACAATAATGGTAAATTTGACAACCTCTATTTTGGCCCTTTTAAGGTGGTTGAAGTTCTGAACAACAACACATTTATCCTGCACAACCTAGACAATACATATATCTTTGGAGGCCCCGTAAATGGGCGCTTCCTGAAACACTATTTTGTTTGAGGATGGGGAAAGGCCCCCCTTGTACCACAGATGTTTTCTTTTATTTTTTTCTTTTGATTAGTTAGTCATGATGAATAAAGACTCCATAGCCCAACACGACACTCGATTGTAGTTTCGGTTTTTAAGTTCAATAAAATCCATGGCTGAGGCACAGTAACAGATACATAGGGCTGATAGGCAAAAGCAAGGGTAAGTGATGGAAGGTAAGAGAAGTTATTTAATTTGAAGGCATCGATCTATAGTTCTTGGCACCTCACAGGGACGAGCTATCCCCAGTTAGAGCCAATGTTGTAAGCTAGGTTTTCACCCTTGCCTCTCCTCTCTTTTTCCTTATTCCTTCTTCAATTTTTCCTCTTTTGGTTGGTTAAGTCAGTTTCCCCATTTTTTTAGTCACTTGATTCTTATTCT
>ML781694.1:215693-287917 GCA_009831015.1 Picea engelmannii | reverse complement strand
CTCACCTTTCGCCACCTATACTTCCACTCACCTCCCAACCTATCTACTTTTCCTCCCTCTACACACAACCTATATCCTTCATTACACATCGCCAAATCCATACTCTCGATACCTCCATCGTATTCACACCTCCTCTCACTTTTTGACATCTTTCTTCACATGTCACCTACCCTCACATCCACTCATATAGTCTTCTTATTGGACACCCGCCTCCAAATCTTCCTGTTCACAACCAGTTCATCACAATGAAAGTGAGGATAAGGGTCAAGTATAGTCGAGACGGACTACACTTAGCTTTCAAAATCTCATACACAGACATAGAGTTAAGTCTCAGTCACAGGTCGACGCAGACTAATTCCAGAAACACTTCAACAAACTTGATTCATACAACTAGTTATCTCCAGTGGCCTCCAACAACTCGCAGACATGCCATCGTTCAACACAGAGCTCAACTTTGTCACTCTGAGGACTCTTTTCACCCAATTCAGTTCCTGCAGTGCATGCATCCATTTCCATCCTAGAGAAAATAGTAGCTTTTAGTTGATTAATTCCCGCATTTCTTAGATTAGATAAAAGAGTGGTCTTCTATGTGTGATAAGAACCACTCTTTCTCATTAAGTCCAGTTTCTTAGTGAAGTTAAGAATTTGTTTTACGAATAGTTGTCTAAATTTAGGTCTCAGTCCCCTATGGACGAAAGCCTCTGCAACTCTTTTAAATAGTTAGCTTTTGGATATTGTAAGGGTCGTATTTTTTGGGGAAAGAATAACAATACATCAGAATGGTTGGACCCGTTCTATGCATGGATTAAAGATATCTACCTGGTGAACATACTCTTGATGACAGTATTTCATTCAAATATTTATGTGTTTTTATTATTATCTCGAATACAGTTTTTGGTTTGTGCAACATACATTTCATTTCCTTTCAGCTATTGTATAACTTGTTTTCACTGATATGCAACCTGTTAAATAACTAATGCTTTGGTGAAGATTTGTTTTATTTGCATTCCGTGGGAGTAACTCCAGCTAAATATTCTTAACATAAGAGTTAGAATACTAATAATGTGTTAGAGAAAATGTTCCTACACAAATTCCCCCCCAACAAAGATACCACAGAAAAGTAGGCAAGCAACATTTTTCCCTACATATTTCTAAACTGGGGCTTGGGTAGATTTCTTCATTCAGATGGAAAAACACTAAAAAAAAATATTGATTGATACATCCTGATTCGGATTAGATCATTATATTATTTTTCATATATCTCTGTACTTTTTTCATGGAAAAATTGGAGAAATCAACTTGCAGAGCCATTTCGGTTGCTGGTCCAAATTTGGAAAATTGGGTCCAAAAAACCGTCTGAAATCTTCGAGAGCCATTTTGAGGCATCAAACGATAGTTTTTTTGGTCTAAATATGATCATGAAGGAATATTCAATATTCTACAAACTGATACCTTTCCAACGGTGCATATCATTCATCAATCGGAGTTCATATGAGAAATTTATGTCTCTCGCAAGTTGACCTACCGTATTGATCACAATGGTGCGAGTGGATGCCACGTCAAACTCCATTACTTATACATGTGTGGATATCCATGTAGTGTATTTTATAATAACATTATATAATGTCAAAAACCTTATCATAACTTAAGTTTGAGGAAGTTAAAACCCTACCCCTAGATGGCTATCAGGCTATGTTAAATACCAAACCACTAGGAAGAGAAGGGGTTCCATTCTTTTGCATTGTATCTTGTTTTATAGCTGAGAAAAACATCTGAGAGTGGTATTATGTGAGCATAATAGAGGAGGATAGATTTTTTAGTATCCATACATGACACATGTCAAAGTAAACTCCATAGAGAGTGCCTCTTTATTTGTACTTGCATGATTTCTATACCAGATAAAAGAGAGAAGAGCAACCTCACCTTCTAGCTGAGTTTTCTCTCGTATTGGGTTTCCCAGGTCATGTATTGTGTGTTTATTTTTGGATGGTGTGATTTTATTTTATTGTTCTCTATTTTCTTTCATTTTATCTATTTCATGCATAAGGATAAAAGTTAGTAACTAAATATTATGGAAATCTAAAGGAAAAATAACCTTAATAATAAAGATTTTAGTTATTTATCAAACATGTTGTGAAGAAATATTACAGTGGAATATCCACGGTAGTTTACAGATCATATTCATTCATATATTTGGCCACAACATTTATATAGTATACAAAATAAAAAAAATGAATTTGGGACCTGCGTGAAAATAATAATACCACCAATGAAGGTGACCCACATAGCTAATCCATAATTCATGGAAAAGCTCATAAAGTGAGCCAACCTAAGAATTAAATTTGGAGATCCTCCAAGTCTAGCCATTTGGAGTGGATGAATTATGACAATGAAGAGGACTCCAATATTAAATGTGGGTCTGATTGGCTAGGTGGTAGGTGCCATGCTAGCATACACGTTAGTGCCACGTCGGATGGCACAAGTGATAAGGAGCCATGTGGATGCCACATGGAAATGACGTGGAAAAGGTGAATGAAGACCTTGGAACTTTAGGATGCCATAAATTTTGATCTGTAGCTTGGATTTGAGTATGGTTACAGCTGTTGGAAATATTTTGACGAGCAAAATCCAACTATGAGATTTTTTTACAGAAAATAATCAAATAAAAGAAGGTGAAACTTTGACACCTCACCTAACTATGAGAGGTTAGGAGTTCGGGTATGTTACAACAACCAAGGGAATGAAGGAGACACATTCTGTGACAAATAAAAATTACAAATAGCGATGAATGGTAAGAGGGTATCGATGCCAACCAGATGTAGGACACATGCCAATCTAGTCAAGATGAACATATTAGAGGGAAGACCTACTAATATTGCAAAGATAGGGAATACAATCAGGTTAAGGAATATGTCCTTACACCATACCACAATGTGTGATACTGATTGTGACAGAGAGTGTACAAGCAATGGACGACGACACGAGAAGGTCTTACAATCAAGAAACTCAATGGTATTCCGGCCTAGGTTTTTAGAGAGAGGGAAGGCTGAAAGAGGAACCCAATAGAGATCAATTTGAAGAGGCTCGGGTATAGGCCTATAGGAAAGGTGGATTCAATAGCCTTGGGAGCTTAGGAACTTGAGGCAAGTACAAGACAAGGTAATTCGCTTCCTTGATAAGGGGAAGATTGGTAAGGATCATGGTCAAGGTTCTAGATAAGGATCAAGGGATTCCCCCACATGCATCTCAAGGATGGAGTTGTCACATAAATGAAGTGGCCCCGTGAACTTGCTCCTAAAACGATAAAAAATATTAGATCAGTTATGTGATTAAAAGGACACTTGTCGATACACAATAAAAAAATTATTTTCTTCCTTCAAGAAAAATTAAAAATTAGTGTTGGGTCTATTGAAAGATAATCATGGATGGCTTTAGATAAGTTTCTTGAAAATTGCATGTGCCAAGTCTCAAACTCAAGAGAAGGATTAATGATTGTGTAATTGAAGCTAAGAGTCTAAAACTAAAGAGTGTGATCATATACGAGAGCATAAATATTGAATATATTAAGCACATGATGTAAGCAAGAGGACACATATTTTGAATTAGTCATTCATAAAATATTGAAAAAAAAAACTCATCCAATACAATCAATAGAACATCAAACCCCACAACCACATGGGATCATCAAGAACTTAGGAATCTACAAAAGGTCCAAAGATAATGTATTAATTCCATCATACAAATGTCAACGAAACATCATAGGTCAAGAAGCATCATGAATACATAAAGGATAAAAAGGAATACTCAGCCTCCATCAAACAAAATCATTAATCAGGATCAAAATCCCAACTCCCTCAAGGTAGATAAAGAATTAATATTAAGTTCAAGTAGTAGAGGATTAGGCATTAGAATTCAAATTTTAGTAGGGGGGGCATTTCCTTTTTCTTGTAAAAGAAAAAGTAAAGGGGGGTTGTTGTCACCTCAACATGTTCTAAGGAGTGGTATAAGTGTTTTTTGGTATTAAAGGGATACTTGGAAAGTAGAGGGTGTTGAGTGTGAGGAGACTTTCTCTCTAGTGACCAAGTTGGAATCTATTAGGTTGTTGTCGACATTAGTAGTTGCTGATGATTTGGAAGTAGAAAAAATATATGTAAAGACTACATTTGTTCATGGTGAGATTAAAGAATAAATCTTCATGAAGCAATTGGGAGAATTTGTGGTAGAAGGGAGAGAATACATGGTGTGTCAATTGAAGAGACAATGTCACCAATGGTTTGACAATTATGATGTGGGTCAAGGGTTCATAAGAAGTGAAGCAGGCCATTGTGTTTATGTTAGGATATTTAGACACTTATGATTTAGTTAAGATCTACTTGGTCTAATGTGTTGTTAGGTAAAAGTTTGTTTCTTAGTGTGTTTCTTTAGTATGCATTAATATGCATTTCTATTCAAGAAATTTGATGGTCACGATATGTTCCCGACATAGAGTGATCTGACCATTCATATTATCCTCAATCTTAATGGCTACATTGATTCATGGATTAACACTCAATTGGTCCATGATCTCTATTTAAAGAGCATGGAGGGTCATTTTTTGATGATCGATTGTGAGAAACTCTCTTGTAAATATCTCTCTAATCTTTTTCTTTTGCATTAATAAATTTATCCAATTGGCCACATTGGCTGGGGCCATGGATGTTTCCCCATAGAGGTTTTACCACGTCAAAATATCGGTGTGTGTTGGAAGCAGGCCAAAGCGGAAAGAAAGGCAATTTTGGGAAATAAGGCATGCACGAGGAAAGAGACAACTGGAAAGAAAAGAAGCACATGCGCATGGATGAAAGACCTAACGATGTTAGGGTTAGAGTTTTTGCAATGTATTGTAATGGATGAAGAGCTCGGAACGTATAAATATAGACAACTAGGTCTCATAGCGTGTGGTTTCTTTTGGTTATTCGGATGTGAGGAAGCAGATGCTATGTAATATTTTGTTGTATGACATATTTTTGTAAGTTGTTGAGCTAGAGAGGACTGGGGAAATAAAATATTGAGGGTTGGATCACATGCTGAGGAGCCTAGTGCGATCTAGACCACCTCATAAGAGAACTTAACCCAACTAAGAATAGTTGTAAAGCGTGCGACTCTGTAGTTAAGAACTACTGTAATAAAAGAGCTAAGAGCTAGATCTTTGTGGATGAACCACGATAAAACCTGTGTCGTATGATTAAATGCATGTGTTCCTTTATCGTCTTTGGTAAATATTGTTATGCTAATTGAATGAGCTGTTATATTACATGCATAATCGTAAATAATGGTGTATTGTGTTGATAAATTAAAATAGCACTTTAAACATATAGTTCTCAAATTCTCCACTCAATCCTAGGCTACAAACACATGAGTATTGTAGCCACCCATTAAGACTATCTCGGGTGAGACAACGCAATGCACCCTGTGCGCTACGTTGCCTTCTGGTTTATTATGAGGGCCGATAGTTTTAGAGGCTTTGTTGGAACCCCGAATAGACATGAACCTTGGGTCACTCAATACGAACTCAGACATGATATAAATAAGTAGTAAACCAACAAATGGTTCCATTGTCGTTGGTAGGATTGAGTAGATGAGATATGTTGAAGACCTGGTAAAAGATACGTAAGATCGGTGGGAGGCGGATCAAGAAAATATTAAAACAAAAATGAACCACTAGAAGGGGATGTTAATACCATGGAATCCCACAAAATCTGAGATCGAAATCTGGCTAAGAACGAAAGATTTGGAGTTTGTGCAGAAAGATAATAGAAACCCTAGAGTAACACCCCACAAATGTATGGAGAAATACGTGTTTACTGATTTGCATGAAGTCTTTTTCTATTATTTTCCACACTTATTTCAGGAGTGGATACTAAGGTTGAAGGATAACCAGACCACAAACCGAATCCGACAGTTAGAGTGGACCCCAATACAGATTGAGCAGTTACAACAGGTGAACAACAAATTCACCCGTGCAATAGATTTTTGGCTCGACAGTATTGTGGCAAGATTTATAACAGAGTTTGCAGTAGATACAACGAAGTTGTACAACATAGCGGAGCAAGAGTTTCTATGTGGACCTTGAGGAAGGCACATTAGATCATTGTATACTTCTATCACGATACTTCTATACAACAAAAGTTTAATGACAATGGATTCAGACAACTAAACTTCCCTGCGTGCATGGGGGAAGGGGGGACGCACTGATAGAAAGAGGAGAAATGGAAGGAGGAAAGGATAAGGGACAGAAGGAGGAACCCTTGGAACTAATCATGATGGATGGTGAACAGATAAAGCGGATCATGGTGATAGCTGGAAAGACGCGTAGCAGAGTACCCTACCAATATAAGGTGAATACCAAGAAGAGAGTCGTATTCGCGAGGGAAGGCTTGGCGAGTGACGAGGAAGAGGTAGAGGATCTCTGGGTTGTGGAGTAGATTGAGTAAATCATGCACACAACATATGAGAGGAAGACAAGAGGTCCAAGAATGGGAAGAGAAGGCATAAATGATATCCATATTAATTTCAATGTGGAACCCATAAACCCATGTGCGACTAATACACCAAAGATAACACCACCGTTTAGAAAACTGGATTTCGGGAGAAGAAAGACAACAAGAAGTACATATACACAAGTAAAAACAACCGGAGGATCCAGTTCAGGCAACGCTAGTCAAGTATCTACACCGTGTGGAGGTAGTAGTTCAATGTTCAGAATGGAAGGACATGATCCCACCATTAGGTTACCAAAATTTAAAGGAGAAGCGTCAGAGGACCCGAAGAAACATTTTTTCATCTGTGAGAATATTTGGGAAGCAAAACAGATCACAGACGAAGATACTAAACTTTCACAACTAGCGATTACATTAATGGATCACACACTGGATTGGTATATGATTTTACCTACAAACAATCCACCAGGGACAACCAGAACAATCACAGACATCAAGAAATTGCTAATAAACGAGTTCCAGAAGTCAAGTTCAGAAGATCAATACATGAATGAGATGATCAAAATTAGACAGAAATTGGGAGAATATATATGGGAGATTGACCAAAGATTCAAGTGAAGAAGGGAAAGTTGAAATATCTCCTGACCAATATGCAGCATAGACACATGTTTTTCAATTCACTATTACCACACTTAAAATATCCATTGCGACAACCAAATTTTCAGACGTAGGCAGAGGCTTTGCAGGCAACCCTGCAATTGGAAGAAAACCAATATCAACAGACGGATCTAGCCATTGAATAACTAAAGGAGGATTTGAAGAACTTAATGTTCCAACTAAACCATAATAAAAGTAAGGAAAAACGATAAGTCATTTGGTGTACTACATGTAGGACGGAAGGACACCACAAGAATGAATGTCCAACATTCGTGCAGTATATAGAAGTGGGAATACCAAATCTATTACCAACAGGAGGACTATGGAGCGAAATTTGAAAGAAACCAGGCCATGATCCATATCACTTCCCAATGATGCAAAAATACCAGACAGTCCCAAAGAGTTCATATTGCAACTTTTGCAAGTCAGTGGGCCACGCCAACAAATATTATAGAACTATGGAATTGATACGAGAGAGGACCTCATATGCATATAGAGTGCAGGCAGAGATGATGACTGGGAAAGCCACACCACAATTTAACCAAGTTGCAACCCCATACAACACTGCACAACAACAGTATAATACTATGCAACAACCCTATAATACCATGCAACCACAGTACAACACATCAAAACCTCAGTACAATACTGCGTAGTATAATCGGGTGCCTCAGTATAATGTGCCAAGAGGAGATTGAGTGGGCTACAGATGCAGAGGATGAGCAAGAGGAGGTTTTGGAAGAGGCAGAGGACCAGTGGTATGTCACAACTTCCAAAAAATGGGACATTATGCAAGGGAATGTCCACTTCCACCAACAACGTGTATGTATTGTCGCGCATCGGACCATGATACGAAAGAATGTCCGACACTATTAGTAAAAATCTAGGAAAAGAGGAACTAGAACAAACAAAACGTTTAGTGGATTTCAGCTGAAGCGAGGGATGAAAGATGAAACATCAACATAGTCACCCGCAGAGGAGCTAAAACAGGAAACGACACAGTCTGACAAGAGCCAGTACAACACCAGTGGGTGAAGAAGAATGCTGAACCAAGGAACTAGTTTGATGTGCAGAATGAGAAGGAGATATTTAAGCAAGGTAGACAAGAATTTCAGAAGGACGATAATGCATCAACTTCAACTGTGCAACAAAGCAAGGAAACACCAGAGTACGTGATGCCTCCATTATTGGATCGTACCAATGAAGTGCAACCCATGGGACAAGTAAGTACAATTAAAGTATTTTTGCAATCATGTGTAAAAGTATTAAATGATCCATCATCTATCAAAATATTGCAAAACATATTAGAAAGATGTATCATAGAGATGGAAGGAAAACTAGAACAAAAAACCGTCAATCACCTACATACAAGGAGAAGAACAAGTAGGGAGTTCAGACTGAATGCCAACATCATATATTTCAACATTGGAGACATCATTCTAGATCTAGGATATGAAGTTAATGTATTACCAAAGAATACATGGCAACGCATGGGAGAGCCCACATTAGGACATTCACCTGTTAAACAAAAACTAGAAAACCAACACAAAGTCCTACCAATTGGTAGACTGAAAGGAGTGACAGTAGACCTGGATGGAGTGTGCACTAAGGAAGACATTGAATTGATTGAAATAGTGGACGACACAACACCATATCCAACGTTGCTTGGTTTGGATTGGGTGTTTGACAACCAAGCCATAATCAATTTGAAGACATGGAAAATGACATTTGAGTCAGGTGAATACAGGGTCATCACGCCATTAGACCCATTCGAAGGGGAAATTTTTATAGAACCCACTTGCTTAGACTTAGAATAAATCAGCCAGTTGTATAGAACAACTACGTGCGATGGGGATTACATGAATCCAAATCTAGATGGGATACTCATTTGGTGGAGCATTACTTCATGTGCGACAGATTCAGATACTGGTTTAAAGAACTAGCAACAAAGGCTACACAAATTTTCCATGAGAAGATGTGCACGAATAGACCGCGAAGTAAGATGGGTAGGCACGGAGATAAAGGAACCACCTAGTTTCCACGAAATAAACGATCTAGAAATATTCTTGGCACAGTATGAAGATGAAGTTTTAGAGAATCAAATACTTTGATCACTTGACATAACACTCAATGCCACACATGCAAGATGGTGGGGTACACACAAAGAGACAATCACATATTGGTACCAATGTAGGGGGTTACTGCACATAAGGTTCGACACAGAACATAAAAACAACAAGAAACATAATTATGATGGAAAGGGCGCACCAGTGAAACACTTGGAGAAGTGAAGAACACTGTGGAAAATGACACCCCCAGAGGAATGGCCTCATCACTTCATACACACTCTAGAGGGAATACCAGTGAGTTGGTATACAGACCAGGACCTACACAAAGGAACTGCGACCTGGACGGTATTGCAACATAATTTTACAGTCACTTTTTCATTCGAGCATGAAAACCCCAACATAGATGCATCTCATAAACAGATAAGAGGGATGATATTCATCAAGGAACCAGAAGTCAAACTCATAATATAAGAACAATAGTGGAACAAACAACCAGCCAAAGAATTGTTGTCATGTTACCATGTGCAGGAGGAAGCACCACATGAAAACGATCTGCGCGATATTCAGATCAAGGAAGCGGAAGGTGAAACATAAGTGGAGGGCCCACCTATAGAATCAGAAGTCATTGCTGCACCAATCATGGTGAATAAAGTCAACATTGGGACAATTGACAATCCCAAAATGGCCAACATTGGAGATTATTGGGATGAGAAGATAGTAGAAACCATAATAGAGTTACTACGCGAATTCAACGAAATGTTTCCCACAACATTTACAGAGATGAAGGGTATAGTAGGAGAGCTAGGAGAAATGAAGATACCACTCAGAGCTGAAGCGAGACCAATCAGGCAACGACCATATAGATTGAGCCTGATATATAAGCAGAAAGTCAAAGCCGAGATCGATAGGATGCTCGAAGCGGAAATCATAGAACCAGTGGAAGAATTAGAATGGATAAGCCCGATGGTAGTTCAGGATTAAAAAAAAGGAGGGATAAGGATATGCATCGACTTGAGGAAGTTTAACGATGCATGCCTACATGACACGTTCCCTACACCTTTCACGGACGAAGTGTTGGAGAACGTAGGAGGAAACGAAGTTTACTCATTCAATGATGCATTCTCAGGATACCACCAGATCAAGATAGCACAGAAAGACAGACAGAAGACCACGTTCTCTACAGAATGGGGATCCTACTAGTACACAATCATGCCACTTGGACTGAAGAATGCACCAACAATATTTTCCAGAGTAGTCATCGTCGTGTTTAAGGAATTCATCCACCGGTTTCTAGAGGCATACTTGGATGATTGGACCATCTATAGTTTGTTGAAAGACCATGTAGAGGTATTACGACTGATGTTAGAAAGATGCAGGCAGTGCCATATATAATTAAACATAAAAAATGTATATTCAAAACACCATTTGGGATACTATTGGGCCATATAGTATGCAAGCAAGGCTTATTAGTAGATCCTGCAAAGATTGCAGTAATAGTTAACTTCCCACCACCAAAAAAAGTCTGTCAATTAAGAGTGACATTGAGAAACACAAAATACTATAGAAATTTTATCAAAGGATACATGCAAATTACCGCGCCAATGGAAAAATTGTTAAGAAAAGATACAAAGTTTCAATGGAACGACGATTTCCAACATGGTCTGGATACGCTGAAAGAAAAGATGGTCACCGCGCCAATAATAATATTTCCAAACTGGGAGAAGACATTCCACATACATGTAGACACATCATCCATAGCACTGGGAGCTATCTTGGCACAGCTAAGAGCGGGTGATTTGGATCACCCTATAGCATTTGTGAGCAGAAAGCTATTAGAATCATAATAGAACTATAACACCACATACATAGAAGTTCTACCTATGGTCTATGCATTGCAGAAGTTCAGACATTACTTATTGGGAAAAAAATTTAAGATGTTCACAGATAACTCAACCCTTAAATACCTAGTCAACAAGAGAGTGTTGGGGGGGAGAATCTGTCAATGATTACTACTATTTCAAGAATTTGACTTTGAAGTAATAGTCAAGCCAGGAAAATTGAATGCAGGACCTGACCACCTATCAAGGTTCATAAACGGAGAAGAACCTACGAAT
Organism: Picea engelmannii; assembly: GCA_009831015.1. Classification (NCBI taxonomy): domain Eukaryota; kingdom Viridiplantae; phylum Streptophyta; class Pinopsida; order Pinales; family Pinaceae; genus Picea; species Picea engelmannii. The sequence goes on along the minus strand of ML781694.1, from coordinate 276,598 downwards.
CTAGAGGACAACTTCCTGGACGCACAATTATTTTTCAGTCCAGATCGTTGATCAATACTTTGAAGATATCATTCAGTACTTGAGCACAAGTACTACACCACATGAATATAACATCGTGTAGAAGAAAAACCTGGTAGTCCAAACTGCAGAATATCAATTGATCATAGGACACTTATACAAAATGGGTGCGAATGGCATCTTGCGAAGATATGTGCTAGAACATGAAATACCAAGAGTTTTAACAGAATCCCATGAGGGAATAACATGAGGAAATTACGCAGGAAAAGCTACTGTGCAAAAGGTATTGTGCGCAGGACTATGGTGGCCAACCATTCACAAAGACTTGAAGGAGTACTGCCAGAGATGTGATGTCTATCAAAGGTTTGGTAAACCCAATAGAAGGGATGAGATTCCATTACAACCACAGGTAATGTTGCAGGCATTTGATAAGTGGGCAATAGACTTTGTGGGACCAATCAAGCCACTAGAAAAAAGAACAGGAGCAAGGTACATTATCACCGTGACATAATGCCTGACAAGATGGGCAGAAGAAACACCAGTGAAGGATTGAAGCACATAGACAATAACACACTTTCTATTTGAACAAGTAATCACTAGATTTGGGTTCCCGAGAGTTTTGATGAGTGACCAAGGCACACAATTCATTAACCGCACTATCAACTCTATGAACGAAGAGTTTGAAGTCCATCATAAAAAAAGCACACCATATCACCCACAAGAAAATGGCACAGTAGAATCATTTAACAAAATTATTGAGAATGCAATGAAAAATATCTGTAATGTCAAAAGGGATGATTGGGACCTAAAAATACCAGCAGTATTGTGGGCCTACAGGACTATGTGCAAGAAGTTTATAGGGCACACCCCATTTAAACTAGTATATGTCCAAGAAGCAGTGGTGCCATTAGAATTTCTGGTACCCAGTTTGCACGTAGGCACAATACATGAGAGACTAAATCAGTTGATGACCATGGAGGAAGACTGGATCCTAGCAGGGTTCTACCAACAAGTTCATAAATCAAGGGACAAAGCTTGGCATGACAGACACATCAAGAAGAAAACTTTCAAGAAAGGAGATTTAATGTTGATATATGAGAACAAATCCATTCAACACCTAGGAAAACTCAGAATGCACTGTTTAGGACCGTACGAAGAAAAAATTGTCACAGATGGAGGAGTTGTATGGTTGAAAGAATTAGCAGATGCATAACTCAGAGGGATGATCAATGGGAGCTGACTAAAGTTTTACAAGGACAGTGGACCACCCACAACTTGAAAAGTCACCGTGCAATCAAAAAAAAAAAAAAAAAGGTATTAAATAGTACCAATAGAGGTACAATGCACCAAAAGGGGAAGAAGCACACACACTTAGGAATACAAATTCAGCGAGGACAAGTCCAATGACCAGGTCAAAAGGGAAACAAGCAGGAAAAGTAACGATGGCAAAAGCAATATGAAATGATGAAGAAATGTGGAATTGAATGTCAGAAAGGACCAACGGGATGCCGCATTAATCACGCCAACTAAAGATGATGAGGGAGAGTTATGGAAAGTACAAAGGAACCAGAGGTTCATTGAATCCATAATAAAGGTAGCATCTTCGACAAGTTTCATACGATGCGACATGGGAGAAAACAATTTATTACGAGACTGGAAAAGAGACAGAGAGCGAGAGCGCATACAGAGCACAAAACAAAGTTTACAGAGGATTCAGAGACCATTGAACTCAACAAGTGATCGAAATTCATCACCATGGCACCACCAAAACAAGCCAAGTCAACCCAGTCTGATCGACACTCCATAGTTAGAACCAGTGCATAGGTACAATCGCAAGAAAGCGAACAACAACCACCATAAATCGTCAATGTCAAAACAATCCCTTCACCAGATACAACACCGATGAACCCCACACCCATGGTAGAATAAACCCAATAGCCAACACCTGAGGGTGTCAATTTGGATATGTCGATAGAATAACAAGAGCAACAGAACCAGGGCACATGTAGCCTAGTGCAACTAGAGAACCCTGAAGGAGCTCCGAGATTCAATGGGACGGCTACAAATCATGAAACAACAGTTGAGACAGACGAATCTCAAACAACCGTGTTAGACCACCCACGAGAATGAACATCGGAAGATTTCATAGATTGACTAGAATGGTTTGCTGATGTACGACCATCGGAGGTTGGAACCTCGAGTCATCTGCTACAGAAAAAGGATAAGCAACAGGTACCTAGGTCACCACGAAAGCAAATCGTCATAGCCATTTCTTTGTCACATATACCAGAAGGGGTACGAGTGAAATCAAACTTGATGGGTCATGTCGAGAAGATAAAATACTCGGACCACGATGTAATAGACATAGACAAGTTCCCAGAGTTTGCAAAAAGAGTATACCTACATACTGTGCGTCTGGATACATTTGGGGAACCAATTAACCAACCACTCCAGTGGGCAATGGGATTGGAAAAAATGGGGATTTTAGGTCTACTAGAGCTACCACACTTTGGCAGAGGATAGTACGCAAACAATTCATCAAACAACTGCTAGCAGTCACACATGGCAGGGATAGATTGTTGGACAAGATCATCTCGATAGAAGTATAGCTCATTGCACACATCACAGGGTTTCCATCTCGGGGCATGGATCCTGCGCAATTTCTCGATGAAAAAACAAAGGAGAAATCACTCGTAGAAGAGATGAAAACAAAATACAACACTGACATGGGAACATAAGGAATCATCATCAAGAGGATCAATGATTTTGCGACATAAATGGACGCAAAAGTTTTGGCCTACAAGCTGCTAAGAAAATGCCGCAAGGAGGAAGTCCTAGCGGGGGTCGTCGTAGTTGCAACACAATGTGTCGAGGGCACCATAGTTAGCTGGGCACCCTATCTTTTGAATTTTTTTATGGATGACTACAAGGACGTGCAGGATTTAGGAACCAAATTTCATTACTCATGGTTTCTCATGTTGATAGCCATCATGGGACCGAAGGAACCGAATTACACATTTTTTTCCACCAGACCCAAGATGAATCATGGAGCGAGATATTTATCACAAGATGTCGCGTCAGACGCTGAGCACATGAAGATGAAAACAATTGTATTCGAAGGATACCTTTGCAACCTATAAGAGGACATCTTCAGACTATAGAGAATAACGCCACAGGTTGTCGCGCACTATCAGGACATCGCCAGCTTCAAGGTCACTCGACATGCAATGTGGATACAGGCACAAAAGGACCCCAATAATTAATGGCTACAATTACGCTATTTCATCACGGAAGGCAACATAGATATGGTTATCAAAGATTGGGAATACAACTGGAAGATCCCATTCCTCACCCAAGACATACCTGTAGGGAGAACATAAGAGGAGATAGGGAAAGAAGAAACGCAGACTCAGGAAGTCCCAGTGCCCAAGGAATGAAGGACGAGCTAGACCAAAGCAAAGCAGAAAAACGAAGGGACAACTAAGATAGTGATCTAGAAGGGAAAGAAGAATAATACACAATCAGCCCAAGTACAACAAGAACAGGTCGAGGCAACGCAAGGGACTACACCAAGTCCCAATCCACCAGAACCAAGCCTGACTAAGAGACCGTATACTTCGATGGGGGATGCGTGCAAGAATATGAAGGCGCAGAGAACACCTCCAGAATACACGATCATAGAGGATGATGCAAAAATGATAGCCCGAATGATTCATAATTGTATATCCAAGGACTTGGACAATGATGTGCACCACAGGGACAAAATTCAAGAGGTGCTGAAAAACACGTGATAGTTCCTCAAGAAGGTTGGGGAAGTGAAGGAAGCAAGAAACAACATAGGAACAGGGACGTCAACATCACAGAAAGGAGACGAACCTGAAGCAAGTGAGTGATATATAGTCCAGACACTACCACAATCAAATGCAACATTCCATATTACACCCATCATGTTGCGCATGGATGAGATCATGGGGAAGACACCCCTAAAGTACTTAGCTCAAATCTAATTGGTATTGCCATAAATACCATCCAAATATCTACACAAATTACAGGTTAGCGTTACCCACAAAGTACAGTCTCGTGCATGCACATACACAACCGAATTACAGTATGCAAAGTATAAATGGGATGTGCTGGAATTGATATATGAGAAAGCCAAGCTCGAGACCCAAGAGGAGAGGGAGTGCATGAATGGATTGGAACAAAAAGTGGGCAGAACTTATGAGAAGATTCCAAAGACCGCGTAGAGGGATGAACTCACAGCAGCAGAGAATATTGATCAGATTGAGAAGGAAATCGATCAATATCATAAGGAGATCGAGAATCTCCGTGAGCAGCTCACACCCACCACTCCACCAGAAGTAAAGGAGCAAAGGAAGCAGGAGGCAACATAGCAGGTACAGGAGATCGAGCAACAGGTCAGCACAGCAGCCAACTTGTTTGATAAAGAAACCCAACTTTGGATGAAGATAGAAGAGGATCAACAAGTCCAACAATGGGACAAGGAAGAAGAAAAGATAAGCGCAACTATCTAGGACCTCAAGCAGAGGAAGAAGACAATATCCATCATGAAGCAGGTCAAAGGGGCGCAAGATATAAAGAAAATTTAGGTGGAACTCACCACTACACATGTTGGCCCTCGACCAATTTTTGAGGATCCTTGGTCAAGTTTGACCTACTTTTGGGACTTTGACAGGCTATCGAAGGCAGAGAGCAAGTTGAAGCGAAGATCGTGAGATCTCAACCCCTTTTTAGGGCTTTTTGGGTTTTGGGCTATGTAACGAGTATGGGAATGTTGACCCATGGGTTTGCCCATGTTTAGGCCCTTTTTGTAATGTATAAATAGATGTCTAGGTGATGTAAGAAGGAGGTGTGTATAAGACGATATAGGCATCTATGTGATGAGGTGCTAAGTGCAAGTGATAGTTGTATATGCTTTGTGCATGCTGTGTGAGACTTGCAAGGCTAAGTGCAAGTGACTGTAAGAGATTGATTAGAAGCTTTGTGTTGTAACCTAACTCAGGGAAGAAGGATCTGGTGAGGTGCACATGGATCTCTTGTCCTATGCGGAGTAGGATCTTGTGGATCTGTGCATGTAGAATATTGACAGAATATAATAAACAAGAAGAAGGCTTGGTGGACGTAACCCTGGGCTGGGGGTGAACCACGTATATCTTGTGTTGTAGTTGCTTTGTGATTTATGGTTGTTCCCTTGTTTATGTGATTAAATGATTAGTGCACTGATATATGCTTAGAAGAATCTAATATGATAGCTTCATGATGAATAATGTGAATGAATTCTATATCTAATCTATGTTGATGTGCTTAATGCTTGAATATATCGGATCTGTGTGAATACTGTGATGCTCTGTGATTATGGTTTTTATTGCGGAGTAGATACTGGTTAAATACTGATGAAATGTAACTTCTAAGTGCTCTGTAAAGGTGTTGTAATCACAGATCTATGTCCCATCGAAGGTTGCAGACATCTAAGTCCTGCAAACACCCCTGCTTCTACCTCGGGTGAGACTTCATATGCTTCGCAGGTGTTGTTGAAAGGGTCGGTAGTTAGGGTTTTGTTGGTGCGCTCTTGAGTGTTGAACCCTGGGTCTGCCCTTGTGCCAACAAATGGTTCAGTTGCCAGGACCTGAAACTGTGATTACTGGGAACTGAAGTAAATAAAAAGAGAATCTCTATGCGTAGATCTGCTACTGAAGTGCGCGCTATCCAACCTAAGACTGTGATTGTTGGGAACTGAAGAAAAGAAAGATATATGCATAGATCTGTTGCTTTAATGCGTAGTAGTCTACTTGACTTGTGAAGCTCTGTGCTAAGAAGAAAAGTTAGATCTGAAGAAAAAAGGTAAGTTCTTAAAGCTTTGTGCTCTGATAAAGATAAGAACAATGAATTTTTTTTATTGGAAAGGTAATATAAGTGGAAATTTTTGTTTCAAAAGACTGGATCTAGGTATGTTTGATAAATTTTGTCTTAGTTTGAAAAGTAGGGCACAACTAGACGAAATAAGGTTTGATATGAGTAGATATGATAGAAATAATGAAATATATGTTATTCCTATGCATAGAGAGAATGTTTGGACTAACAAATGGATGCAGGAACCTAGAAATATTTTTTTGCAGGATAGCTACTATGACCCTAGTGCATAGTACAGGAAAGGTTGGGGATCATTTCAAAGAAAGAGAGGATTAACCCTTTGTTATAATTGTAGAAGACCGTGACATCTTGTTAAGGACTACCCTGGTAAAAGACCTAGTTGTCTTTGTTGTCAAGATATGGAACATGAAGTTTTGGATTGCCATAGAATGATTGCTAAGGTTGAAAGAATGAATTTGAGACAAGAAAACCCTGAGAAAAATCAAGAAATTGAGATCGTGGAAGAACCCTAGAAAGAATCAGAGAATGTATTGCTACAAATGAAAGAAACCCTAAATGATCACAGAAATATCGACTTATCAGAGAGCTTCAAAGAAAAAGAATGCATAGAAACAAGAATAGGAGACTTCAACATTGACTGTGTTCTAGATGAGGAAACACATGTGAATATCATGATAGAAAGAACTTGGGAAATTTTAGGAAAGCCTGCTATGATTCCTTCATTAGGAGGAATAGGATTATTTAGAGGCAAGTTGATAACCCTATGTGGAAGACTCACTCAGATATCTATGAATTCTCATGGAACTTCGACGGAAAAAGATTTTGAGGTTGTTAAATTTATTGAGAACAACACCCCATTTGCTATATTACTAGGAAAAAATTGGATTGAGAAAGATCGGGCTAGAAGAAAAGAAGAGGAAATCTTAGAACAAAAGAAGCAAGAACTAAAAGATTTCATAACTAGGAGGATAACACACTTGATTGAAGAACGGGAGAATAGATCAAAGCTGCTCAAAACTAGAAACCTGGATGTTGAAGTTGAAAGAGCACAAGAAGACTCATCGAAGAGTGGAGCACCTACCCCAGACATAGAAGAAGTATTACTCTCTAACCCTACGAAAGACCATCAACATCGCGAAATTACTATGCTAAAAGGAGATAAGAATCAGAATGGAAAGAGGAATACCGAGATAAAGATTACAGGGAAGAAGTCTAGAAATCTCAGTAAGAAGAGAGCAAAGATAGAAAAGTTGCAGAAGGTTCCAGAAGGGACTTCGCAGAAGGAAGGTTTGAAAAACTGGAACTTTTTCAAGATATCAGAACAATGCAACCTGGCACTTCTCCATGACGAATAAATATAGTCATTGAGAGAATTATAACCATTATGTCGATGCCCTAAACGGTTAGAACAACATTTATGGCCTGAAATCTCGCCATCAGACCACTGGGACCGTGTCGCAATGGAAAAAACCACATTGATGAAGGCCTCCCATCCATTGGAGAGATTTGTTACATCGTGTCTACTTATTTCTTCGACTGTTGCACCAAGAAAACTTTTTTGAATTGTATCCAAACCAACCCATTACTATCACACTGTGTTTATTGAGATTGACAATTGTTCTATTATTTTGAGCACTCATTCATCCACCTGAGTTATCTAATCTGAGCATGCATGTCGGATGAGCTCAACGCTGTAGATAAAATCATCAAAGAAGTTCTAATCGACCTTATGGATGAGAAGGTGATGTCCATTGGAGTTCAAGCCTCATCGACGAGAGGAGTGCAAGCCTCCCCGTCGACTACTCGCGGATCTGGACCATCCCGACCTACAACAGAGAAAATAACCAAGCATCGAGATGACTTGGTGAACGCGAAGTTAATCCCTACTATCTTTCCAGACTACATCCCACCATTGGCTGGTGCGGTGAGTCGTGATAATGTCCCAAGAGACTTTGATTACACCATGGTTACTGCGTACTTCCCGAAGGGGATACCTACAATAAGAACGTAGCAGGATAATATCACGACGTTGAAGTTCAACAACTTCAACCTAGGGGACCGCAAGAACTATAGTATGCTCGCTCCTTACAAGTATTTGACCAAAACAAAGGAGAATAACTAAAAAATAATCCCCCAACCATGGACTATGAACCTCGCGTAGTCCACCCTCTTGAATGTGATGAAGATTATGCACTTTGGAATGCACCAGGAGGTTAACGCGCGTGTTAAGATCTTTCTATCATGTTACCATGGTGGATATATATGGCTAGATAGACACATCACTATCGATCCGACACTAATCCATAGGATCACCAGATTGAGCATGCAGGGACCCAACCCATAGGAATTCTACCCAGGGAAGGCTACAAATCACGCACTAGCACAGAGGATCAAAGACACATATGGTGATGTAGAAAATGGAATGCGAGGCTACAAGGTAGATTCCATCTAGAATGACGTAGTGCGCCTGGCTTGCCAGCTGATCGCAGGAAATCTCGTGAGAAAGAACCGACCTACATAGGTCACAGGATTCATTGTTGACCTCGCCGAGAAATGTGTAGAAGGAATCCAGATGAACTGGGCAAAGTACTTAGTTAACCAGATGGAATTGGATTTCCGTGAAGCTTAGGATCAAGGCTATGAGTTCCACTTTAACTGGATCATGATCCTCATAGAGTTTACTACTTGGGAGATGCCGGGAGGTGTGAACTTCTCGGACATTGAACTGTTCGAACCTCTTGTTGCGAAGTTCACCATGCTCTAGTACTCGAGCGATATGGGAAAACAGTGGCAATTGAATGCAGTATTCCATACATACTACGTGTAGTTGAAGAGGGTCATCGAAGTTGTCCCTCTCATGATGCCAAACACCCTGCTCCGGTTCAGACCTCTCATGAAGTTCCATGCAGATCAACACTTCATTTATATCACTGCACGAGAAGATGAGAATAAAGAAGAACTTCAGTCATACTATAAGCTCACAGAGGAGGACATCAAGGAGATAACCAAGGACTGGTCTGCAGAGCTCCTGATCCCTGCTGACCCTGCAGAAATGTCTGATCCCGAACTAATTGACAACTTGGAGGCCACTCACAAAGAATATGACACACCTGGAATCAACAGAAGGAAGAAGACCAAAGAAGTACAAAACCTGAGCAGAACATAAGATGAAACTGCTTCAGTATCACCTGAACGAGGAGGTGATGATGAAGTAGATAGAGAAGAGACCAATAACAAAGATGATCATACGAAGCAAGGCAAAGTAACACCACCTAGGGATCATGTTGATGAGGTTGATCCATCAAAGAAAAGAAAAGTTTCCCCCATGAAACCTACCTCACGGAAGAAGTCAAGAGCGAGCAAAACCATGATGAAAACCGTGCTCATGGTTGATGACTTCGACTTCATCATCATCGATGTAACAGATGCCTTGCAGGACATCTTGCAAAAACATGAAGCCAAGCAAGAAGAGATGTACAACATAATCTAGGTTGAACTCAGAGGGGTACAACATGCCCTTCAATCCAGCTGTGCAGTATCCAGTGCGCCCCCGCCCTCAGAAGACTGGAGTTGGGAGATGAGCCTACCCAACTCCACAAACTAGCTAATGCGACCAAATCTCACCTTCGTCGCACACAGGAAGAAACAGAACATGCCACAGAGGCCCTCAAGCAAGTGCAAGAAATAGTCATAGAGCAACTCCAAGTTGCGCAACAAGAAAAGGTTTCTCTCCAAACAAAGTTTGGAGAGGAGAAAGCAAAAATCCAACAAGAGAAAGAGAAGTTGATCGCAGATCATCTCAGAGTCAAAGAAGCATTCAATAGAGCACTTCACTCAGTGACAAGCTTAGAGGAAAAAGAGGAAGAAACAATAGAGCATCAAGTAGCACATCTTGGGGAAGATATCCAACAACTTCAATAGAGAATTGCAGATCTGGAGCTACAAATAATTCCCAACACTCCACAGGATGTACGAGATCAAAGAGAAGCAACTGCTTGAAGCGCAGTTGAGAGAATCAAGACCCTCACCATGGAATTTAAACATCTAAGTGATCGCAGTGCCTAGACTTATGAGCGACTCACTGAGGATCCTGAATTGAAGGCACTGGAGTCACAGCTCCAGGAGGCAAAGCAACAACCAAAAACAGTATAGGCGCAACTAAAGCCCCTGTCCATAGTTGAAAGGATGAAGCAATCCTAAGAACAACACACTTCTCAACAGAAGGTCCACACCATTCAGAGAAAAGTCATGGAAGTGACTCAAAGGCTCCAACCAATACAGGACGAGGCTTGCCAACTGTTTGCGGAGATTGAAGGCCGAGGAGAAGAACTAGAGAAAGTCGTCACTATAGATGAACATGTTTGGAGGGACCTTCCAATGAAGTAGTTATCCAAGAGTTCGCCGAGAAGGAGGCCTTGGCATAGTAACAAGTCGAAGCAGCTCAAGGATTTTGAAGCAGAGCTACCCAGATTAGAGTGACTCGGGATGAGTCACAGGTGAGTGTTGGGGGCTTGTTGGCCCTCAACCAAGTTTTGAGGATCCTTGGTCATGTTTGACCTACTTTTGGGACTTCGATAGACTATCGAAGGCGGAGCATAAGTCGAAGTGGAGATCGCGGGATCTCGACCCCTTTTTATAGATTTTTGGGTTTTGGGCTATGTAATAGGTATGGGAATGTCGGCCCATGGGTTTTCCCATGTTTAGGCCCTTTTTGTAATATATAAATAAATGTCTAGGTGATGTAAGAAGGAGGTGTATATAAGATGATATATTCATCTGTGTGATGAGGTGCTAAGTGCAAGTGATAGTTGTATATACTTTGTGCACGCTGTGTGAGACTTGCAAGGCTAAGTGCAAGTGACTGTAAGATATTGAGTAGAAGCTTTGTGTTGTAACCTAACTCGGGGAAGGAGGATTTGGCGAGGTGTGCGCGGATCTCCTGTCCTATGTGGAGTAGGATATTGTGGCTCTGTTCATGTAGAATATTGACAGAAGATAATAAACACGAAGAAGAGTTGGTGGACGTAGCCCCAGGCTGGGGGTGAACCATGTATATCCTGTGTTGTGGTTTCTTTGTGATTTATGGTTGTTCCCTTGTTTATGTGATTAAATGCTTAGTGCACTGATATATGCTTATAAGAATATAATATGATAGATTCGTGCTGAATAATGTGAATGAATGCTAGATCTAATCTATGTTGATGTGCTTAGTGCTTGAATATATCGGATCTGTGTGAATATTATGATGCTCTGTGATTAGGGTTTTTACTGCAGAGTGGATATTAGTTAAATACTGATGAACTGTAATTGCCAAGTGCTCTGTAAAGGTGTTGTAATCATAGATCTATGTCCCAGATAAGGTTGCAGACATCTGATTCCTACAACCACCCCTGCCTCTACCTCGAGTAAGACTTCATCTGCTTCGCAGGTGTTGCTGAAAGGGCCACTAGTTAGAGTTTTGTTGGTGCGCTCTTGAGTGTTGAACCCTGGGTATACCCCTGTGCAAACAACACAAACGTAGAAAAAGGAGCATCAGGCTCAAATGGAACCACTCCAAGAGCGTGTAAAAGAAGTCATTGCACAAGCAAAGGAAGCCAAGACATATTTGGCACAGACCCATGCAGAGTGTGTAGGGTTGATCAACAAACAGATTGCAGTCCATACAGTAGACACACTCAAGGAAAAGACCATGTAGGCTCAAACACAAGCATCACAGCTCAAGGAGAAGTTCCAGGTGATCACTAGGGAGATCGACAAACACACAAAGGTTAGGTGGCTCGGGACGAGGCACATGTCAGTGTTGGGGGCTTGTTGGAAGCAGGCCAAAGCAGAAATAAAGGCGATTTTGGGAAAGAAGGCATGCATGAGGAAAGTGACAACTCGAAAGAAAAGAAGCATGCGCGCATGCATGGAAGACCTAACGATGTTAGGGTTAGGGTTTTCACAATGTATTGTAATGGATGAAGAGCCAGGAACGTATAAATATAGACAACTAGGTCTCATAGGGTGTGGTTGTTTTTGGTTATTCGGATGTGAGGAAGTGGATGTTATGTAATCTTTTGTTGTATGACCTATTTTTGTAAGTTGTTGAGCTAGAGAGGACTGGGGAGGGTAGATATTGAGGGTTGGATCGCAGGCTAAGGAGTCTAGTGTGATCTAGTCCACCTGATAAGAGATCTTAACACGACTGAGAAGAGTTGTAAATCACGCGACATTGTAGTTAAGAACTACTATAATAAAAGAGCTAAGATCCAGATCTTTGTGGACGTAGCCCAGGAGGGGTTGAACCATGGTAAAACCTGTGTCATATGATTAAATGTATGTGTTCCTTTATCGTCTTCAGTAGATATTGTTATGCTAATTGAATGAGCTGTTATATTTCCTGTATAATTGTAAATAATGGTGTATTCCATTGATAAATTACAATAGAACTTTCAACATACAGTTCTTAGATTCTCCACTCAATCCTAGGATGCAAACACATGAGTATTGTAGCCACCCATTAAGACTATCTTGGGTGAGATGATGCAGTGCACCCTGTGCATTGTGTTTCCTTCTGGTTTACCAGGAGGGCCGATAGTTTTATAGGCTTTGTTGGAACCCCAAATAGACATGAACCCTAAGTCACTCAATATGAACTCAGACATGATATAAATAAGTAGTAAACCAACAGTGTGTTGATCTTTGATCTGGTTGTGTGAGTGGTTACTAAAGGTGTTTTTCCTCAGTTGGAATACATGTGTTGTTGAACATGGTATCAGATTTTGTTTGAAGACCCTCTCCCGTTGTAGATCGAGATTGTGAAGTTGAGTTGCCTCATCTCTAGTTTCTGCCATTTCTATACATTTCTGGGATGACAAGATTGTTCCATTGCATCCAGAGTGCTCGTTTTAGTCAGAAACTCTTTTTGTTTCACTCGAAAAGGTTTTTGTTTGCCCATGATACGACCATTTCAGTCAGATCCGAAGCTATAAATCCTGAATATGCTCTTTTTAATTTTTTGCAGAGTATTATTTTAGTTTTCTGTTTTTTGTTTCCGGGTTACTACTCCTTTGGATATGCATATTCTCTTTTCCCAACTCCCCGTGCGATCTCAGAAAATCAGAAGCATATCGGAAAGGGTTCATTTTCTAGGTAAGCTAACCCATATCTAACCCTTGTTGTCATCGAGAAGAATTTTTTTTTTCTTATGTGAAAAGAGTTTTTTATGAGCATGCTCTCCAAGGTTTTCTTCAACAACAACAATCATCCTTCTAAACATACAATATGTTTTTCTAGCTCACTTGGTTACTCTTTTTGAAAGAGTAACAAAAAAGAGAGCTAGTTAGAGAGTCTCTTTTTTGTTACTCTTTTTGAAAAAGTTCATGCATCCATTGTAAAAAGTGTATTTCACTTCAAGTATAAAAGTGAATCACTTTAAGTAGCTTTAATATTTTATTTTAAAGTTATTTGTTTTGCGTGCAACTTTTTTTTATAAAGTAAATTTATTGTAAAAGTGATCCCCGCTTCTTTTTATAAAAGTGGGTCACTTCATAAAGCAACTTATTTGTAAAAGAGAGGTTATTTGGAGGGGTATCACCACGTGGACCAACTTTTACATCCAAAGTATGTTTTCAATGCCCTTTTTTTTAAACAACCTAATTTTTTGAGATCCTTCCATCCAGACTGTTAGTTTCATTTTTTAAATCCATACTATGTACATATTTAATATGGCTTCTTCCAATGATCTTTTTCTTACTAGCACCAACTACTTCCAATGGAAATCCCATATGGAGGATTTATTAACATGTAAAGGATTGTACCATATTACCATGGGGAAAGAACTATAACCTACTAATGATGAAAATAAAATCAAATGGGAAAATAGGAATGAAAAAGAACGTATATTGATTGGAATGTCCATCTCTCTTGATTTAAGGTTTCATCTTCAAGGAATTGATGACCCTGATAAAGCTTGGGAAAAAATTGAATCTGTGTTTGGTAAACACAATATCATTTGAGCCCACCAAATAGAAAATCAGATAATGAATTGAAGTCCAAATGATTTTTCTTGCATTGAGGATTATTTATCTAAGTTCAAAACACTTATAATTTTATGTGAAGAATGTAACATAAATATAGAAGAAGAGCATTACATATATATTATTCTTTCTAATCTTGGTAGTGCATATCCATTGTTTGTATCTACCTTATATACCACTAGAGAATCTCTAGGGACTATCTATGCTACTTTGTATTAACTAAAAAACAAACTATACATTGTCTCTGATGTTGTTCTTCTATTGGGAAACCAGACCAACAACAAAAAAGAACTTTATCAAGCTTCAATGTCCCGAGAAACCAGTTTGACTTGAATACCATGATATGTCCAAAATTAAAACTAGCATATAAAGTCTAAAAGGTATTTTCCTATCATGTTGTTTACTATATTGAGGTGGGGCTATATCTCCCTCACCTCTAGAATTTAAAAGGAAGAGAAAAAAAGAAAGTATCATGAGTGAAAATAGACCAAGGGAGGATGGTCATAAGTTGTTTGAACCTAAGCCCAAGGTTAGTCCAGCTTAGAGAAGTCCAGACTGGCAATTTTCTCAACAATTAGGTTGATCTTGTAGTCCATGCGATGGATTTGGAGTTGCACATTGTTGAGTTGGAGGAGAATCTCTTGGTGGGATTCGTTTCTATCGAGCATCACTTTTCCCATGACCATTTTGATGTGACAGTTGTTGGATTACTTAGAGGGGGGGATGAATCAATATTGAGCAATTATACCACTTTTAAAAACAATTTATATTCCTTTAACTTATTAAACCATGTTCACCATTTCATCATCAATATAATATTATATCATAAACATCAACATCCATCAATGCATAATAAACAATAATAAACACATCCACACAATAAAAAGTACATCGATATTTACGTGGAAACCCAATGTGGGAGAAAACCACATAATTATTTTCTTATATTTCAAGAATTACATTCAAGGAAGTACCAACTTCAAATTCTCCAGCTCCAACTGGAAGGAGGATCCAACCCCCTAGTTTCTTGGGATCGAACTTGAATGAAGCTTCAACTCTCTAATTCTACGACTCCAACCAGAAGGAGGATACAAGCCCCTTGGTTTTATGGCTATAATCGGAAGGTGGCTACAACCACCTAGTTCTCAAGCTCCAACCTGAGTTAAGCTCCAATTCCATGATTCTCTAACACCAACCGAAAGGAGGATACAACCCCCTTTCCTTGCCCCGTACAACCACCCTAAAATATAAATGCCAAATATAGACAACCTATCATTGCCACTGAATCAATCACTGCCACTACCAATCTGTCACTGTCAACCTGTACCAAAACTTTGTCACGACCTATACCAACTTTCTTCAAATATTTCATATAGATATGCGACCTGTCTATGATGCAACACGTGGATATTCACGACTTTCTTTAATGCAACTCATGGATGTTATCACCTCTCTTCTCTGCAACTCGTGGACTACTACATAACCCTCCTAGTTTCACTGTTACTGTCTATGTTTCTATCAAATTTTCACTGTAAAACTTGTCATGTCAACATGTACCAGAAACATGTAACAAATTGTACCAACAACTTGTACCAATAATCTCATCAACCAAATTAGATCCAATTACCAAAAAGTCTCTCAACCATATGCACACTATCACTAGGATGTGCATCAAACAAAACTACTTATGTCAACTCATGACCATCACTCACATATGCCTCTACAAAGAATGTACCAATCACAACCAAGTACCAACCTATACCACAACAAGTGCATCAACCATGCACAAGAACATACTCCAAGGTAACCAACAAAGGGATTCTAGCAATACATCACACTATCCATAAACTGAATACCATAAACCCTTACAACAAACCATGTATCACAACATCATTGTTATGTAGCATCAAGCATGTATTAACCTAATAACCATATACCAAGATTACTAACAAATACCTCTCACAATGTGCCACAAGATATACCAATAACACTCAAACATGCACCAACAATATTTTTCAACAGATCTATCTCAAATCATACTCTACAACATATACCATACATCCAAGAGGGCATAAGACAAACCTCAAGCATGCTCCACACCACCACTAAGATACAATCTCAAAACATAACCATGAACATACCTTTATCTTTGTAGTATCCCTACTGTATTTGATTTCTGACAAACATACCTACAATCTTTCCTTAGATCTTGAAACCTGAAACAAACACCTTCCTTCTTTCCCATTCTACAGATCTAAGCTTTCCCATTCTACAGATCTGAGCTTTCCCATTCTACAACTCACGGGTATTTGTGTTTTCCTCCTCTATGGCCCACAGATTCCTATGCTTATTTGTTCTTGGGGCTCGCAGATAACCTCTCAAATCCTATTTCATTCACTTCCTTTGCAACTACGAAACTTTCTTTCCTTCAGACCTTTGTTTCCTCAAACCTATGTTTTCTCATATTTTTCAATGTATATCTACAAATAACCTTTCACAAAACAGATATTCAATAATGTTCAATAGGTAGGTAGGTGCTAATATGATTCCCTTTCTCTCTTATTTATACTTTTCCAAGTGCCTTCCTCTAGAAGTTTCCTTGTAATTTTTTTACCCCTTTCTCCATCTTCTAGGGCTAACCCATTTTCTTGTTGCAACTAAATTTCCTTAATTAGTCAACACATAACTCCTTTACCCTTCTTGTTCCAACCACTTCATTATTTAATTCATTTCTTTTACAACCAATTTAACTAGGGAATCTTCTTTATGACTTTATAGAATCTTTGACTTCTTATTGACCTTCTAGGGGATTCTAGATTACTATAAGGGGTTCTCCAACTTCTCAAGGCCATATCTCCCTAACCGTGAGGAACTATGTGTTGTACCACATATCACCGAAAATGGAATGACGTGTATTATCCATCCATGATATTCTTACCTTCATATTCACTAATATTCATTCCTTATTCCTTAGACAAACATGGGTTCCTTAACCACTCCTCTGGGGCTACCAGAATGTGCTACCAAACTTACTCGAGGGTTTACATTAATCTCTAAGGGTTGAAATCAATCTACAATATCACTCTCGAAGGGTTGAAATCAATGACAACCAACTATCCATCAATCTAAACTAGTTGTCCAATAACATCCCCCTTTGGTATTAATGCCAACACCAACATTCATGGAAACAATTAAAAATGAAAATACTCATGCTCATACTTCACCTGTGATCATTGCTCATCATCAATGTTTCTATGTCTCCCCCTTTGACATCAATGGAAAAGGGTATATCCCTTTGGGGCTTCTCCCCCTTACTGAACTCTCCTTGGGGATGCTCCCCCTTTCAACATCGACCTTTGGGCTGCTCCCCCTATCTAAATTCCTTTGATCTTTTTCTTTGTTTCTAAGATTTTGATTACTCTATCTCCCTGCATCTGATTAATCTCTCCCCTTTTGACAAAGGGTATCACTATGATGCAATGCTAATGGCATGATTACCAATGCTCCCTCTATGATCATCTCTATCATCTCTCCTCTTGAAATCATACCTTTTTTCTTATATTATAGGGCTTCATGTACCTTCTTTATTTTGGAGTTTTTTTCCATTGGTGTTTACTTGTGTAATCAACTGACATATAGGAAAATGACTCAATAATAAGCATTGAAATATTCATGTATCATTATCATCCATTATGATAATATTCCTTTATCTCTGAACCACTCTCTAAACAAATATGTGAATCCAATATCTCCTAAACTCATGCTCTCATCCACTGTCATATATTTGTCTAGACCTGCTAATCCATCTCTGTCCATACTATCCATGACTCTTCTACTCAACTGTCCACAATGTTGACTCATCTATCACTGTACTATCATGAAATCTGCACCACTGCAAATGATCATCAAAGGCGTTGTCTAGTTGTTCTATGAAATGGATTTTTTTGTTGGAATCTGACGATACAAATTTACGTGAATCACTATTTTTTGTTTTTCAGAATCCATTTATGAATGCATAAATGGATTCATCATGCTGAAAAAACCCTGGGACAATCGGATTATACAGAAATAATCACTCAAATCTACGAATCTAACAATTTCTCGCCGGATTTTGGGAAAATGTCCTTGGAAAAAAACATCATTTCATAGAACGTTTATCCTATGGCATTATCAAATGTGTCCCCTAATATTCTCTACCTACATACCAAACTCTGCATGTCTGGAACAATCTATACTTAAGATATCTCTACCCAAATACAATCATACATCTACTATTGAACCACTCTGAACCTATATCTATCAAATAATTGCAACATCATTCTGAAATACTTTAAACTACTTGAAAGATACTCTATAATCTGTAGATTTGTTGTCTAGACTCCCCCTATTCAACATTCATAATATTGGGAGTCTCCAAGCCACATGGATTAGAAGAATAACTTCTTGAAGTAGTCTCCATCTTCGTCTGTAGACTCATCATCTCTTTGAACTTTGAATTCTTTCTTCTTGTCTGTGGATTTATCATGATCTTGCACTACTATGTATCTTGAGAGTGGGATTTATGGTACATGTTCTTCCTTGACATCTTCTTCATTATGATCTTTCTTTCGTTGTCTTTATCATACTATAGCAAGTCTTGTAATCTTCGACGTTTTTTCTTCTTTTACTTGCTCTTTTATTTTCCAAACCTTAGTGTATCTGATGTTTCTTTCTTTCTTTATAGTTGACACTATCATGCTTCTACATTTTCGAGCTATATGACCATAGTTGTGGCATTTGTAACACTCAATGTTATGTGGAGCCACATAAGAATCTCTTGCTTGAACATTTCCTTCATAAGCCCTGCAATTTGCAACCTTATGTCCAAAGTTAGTACAATAAAAACAATGACCATAAAATAAATTTACATACATGGGAGTGAATGATCTTCTTTTTGGTGTAATTATTTTGAATTCCTTCCTTAGTTGATCATGGTTATGATTGAGGCTTTTTTGAGGCTTGAACATGGAGGATTTTCTTCTGTAGTCTTGTTCTTGAGTCTTTTGCACCTTTGGAATATTCTTCTTCAAGGTCTTGCATTATTCCTTCTTCATTGAACCTTTAATGACTTATGCATAAGTATTTGGATTCTCTTCATTCTTCCTTTTTGGAAACCTGGAGGGCTTCTCTTCAACTGATGATTTGGATGTTTCTTTTTCTTCAACATTCATGTTGAGATTGAAAAATTTTACTCTCAACATGACAACTTATTATTCAAGCTTCTCCTGCTCTTGTTCTTTCTTCATTATTTGGTTTCTCATGAGTTATTCTATTTGCTTTGCCTCTTCAATTTGGATCTTCAATGTGATTAGTTTATCTTAAATTTTTCTTTCTTGTTGACTAAACTCTACTTCAAGCTGATTTAAATCATTAGTTATTTCCTTGACATGATCTGTTAGTATCTTCTCTCGCTTTTCTGCTTCTTCCCTCTATGTTTTTATTTTGGCTTCCAAATACTGCTTCTGATCCTCGAGAGTTTCTCCAGTTCTTATGGATTCTTCTAGCTAACCTTTTAG
Source organism: Picea engelmannii (assembly GCA_009831015.1). NCBI lineage: Eukaryota > Viridiplantae > Streptophyta > Pinopsida > Pinales > Pinaceae > Picea > Picea engelmannii. Next base: position 257,112 of record ML781694.1, on the reverse strand, counting down.
CATCATGATTGCTTGCTTGACTTATTTGGTGTCGAAGTTCTATGATTCTTCCATATTCTTTAGTTCTGCATGGAGTGACTTGTTTTCTTTTCTTTCAGTCTTTAAATATTCAATTTCACTGATCAATTGTTCTTTGTAATCAAATTTTGCCTCTTCCCATTCTTCCTCTTCTGAATCTGTCTAAAATTATGAGAATATTTCTTCTTGTTCTGTACCTACATCTTCTTTGGAATTATCTAATTCTGTGATGGGAGAAAAATAGATATTATGTAGCTTGTCCCAAAGTTCTTTAGTTGATGAACACTTTCCAAGATTTTCTCTTACCAGATCAGGTAATCCTTCGCATATGAAATCCATTGCTATTTTTTTATTCTTCTTCAATTCCTTCTTGGCTGTAGTCTTTTCTTTCTTTGTAGCATTGTATGTTGTCACAACTGAATACCAAATATCATATCCATGTGCCTTTAAAAAGGTTCTTGTCCTTATGCTCCACATCTCATACTCTATACTATTCTAACCATTAAACAAGGGTACTTCATTCTTAGTATATTCCATGATCTCCTTCCAGTGGTCAAACTGTCTATTGAAGAAACCTACTTTGATACCAATTGTTTGATTACTGAGAGGGGGGGTGAATTAGTAATGAGCAATTATACCACTTTAAAAACAATTTATATTCCTTTAACTTATTCAACCATGTTCATCAGTTCACCATCAATATATTATTGTATCATAAACATTAACATCCATCAACTCATAATAAACAATAATAAACACATCCACACATACATAGTACACCAATATTTGCGTGGAAACCCAATGCAGGAGAAAACCGCTTAATGTTTTTCTTATATGCCAAGAATTACATTCAAGGAAGCACCAAATTCCAATTCTCCAGCTCCAACTAGAAGGAGGTTCCAACTCTCTAGTTTCTCAGGCTCCAACCTAGAGGAAGCTCCAACTCCCTAATTCTTTGGATCCAACTAGAAGGAGGCTACAACCCCCTGGGTTCTCTAGCTACAACTGGAATGTGGATACAACCACCTAGTTATCAGGATCCAACCTGAAGGATACTCCAACTCCCTAATTCTATGACACCAACCAGAAGGAGGATACAACCCCATTTCCTTGCCCTGTCCAACCGCCTTTAAATATAAATGCCAAATGTAGACAACATATCATTGTCACTGAATCAATCACTTCTACTTCCAGTCTATCACTGTCAACCTGTACCAACACTCTTTTACAACCTATACCAACCTTCTTCAAATATTTTCTACAGATACGTTACCTGTATATGCTACAACACATGAATGTCTGCATATTTATTTAATGCAATTTGTGGATGTCCGTGCCTCTTTTCTCTGCAACTCACAGAATACTAAAGAACCCTCCCAATTTCACTATTATTGTCTATGTTTCTGTCAAATTTTCACTATAAAACCTATCATGTAAACCTATACTAGAAACCTGTAACAACCTGTACCAAACAACCTATACCAACAATCTATAACAATAATCTCATCAACCAAACTAGATCCAATCACCAGGACCAATCACTGAAAAAACTCTCAACCATATGCACAATATCACTAGGATGTGCATAAAAAAAAAACTACTTATAACAACTCACAACCATCACCCACACATGCCTCTACAAAGAATGTACCAATCACAAACAAGTACCAACCTATACCACAACATGCATCAACCATGCACAAGAACATACTCCAATATAGCCAACAAAAGGATTATAACAATACATCACACTATCCATAAACTGAATACCATAAACCCTTACAACAAACCATGTGTCACAACCTAATTTCTATGTAGCATCAAGCATGTATTAACCATATACCAATATTACTAACAAATTCCTCTCACAATGTGCCACAAGATATACCAATAACACTCAAACATGCACCAACGATATTTTTCAACAGATCTATCTCAAATCATACTCTACAATAGATAGTATAATCCAAGAGGGCATAATCCAAACCTCACAAAAACATGCCTCAAGCATGTTCCACATCACCACTAAGACAATCTCAAAACATAACCATGAACATACCTTTATCTCTGTAGTATCCCTATTGTATCTTATTTTTGACAAACATACCTGCAGTCTTTCCTCATATCCTGAAACCTTAAACAAGCACCTTCCTTCTTTCCCTTTCTATAGATTCGTGCTTTCCCCTTCTACAAATCACGGGTATTCATTTTTTCCTCCTCTATGGCCCATGGATTTCCACGCTTCTCTGTGCCTACAACTCATAGATAACCTCTTAAATCATGTTTCATTCACTTCCTCTGCAGCTACGAAACTTACGTTCATTCATACCTTCATTGCCTCAGACCTATGATTTCTCATATTTATCAATGTACACCTGCAAATAACCTTTCACAAAATAGATATTGAATAATGTTCAATAGGTGGGTAGCTACTAATAGGAGTCCCTTTCTCTCTTATTTATACTTTGCCAAGTTCCCTCCTCTAGAATTTTCCTTGTAATTTTTTTACCCCTTTCTCCATATTCTAGGGCTAACCCACTTTCTTGTTGCAACTAACTTTCCTTAATTAGTCAACACATAACTCCTTTGCATATTTACAGAGAGTCAAAAGTTGGCGAAGAGATAAACCAAAGGTATGGCCAAAGAGGGGGTTGATAAATACAAGATGCATGCGTAGAGCTGGAACAAATATGGAAGGTTCCCATATACAAGCCATGAGTTTTAATAATTTGAATGAAGTCTCTCAGGGATTTAAAAACATGAAGGAATGATCCAAGCACGGAGGGAGGACACTGTCAAATTATAGAACATCATGGTAAACACATGCATGGTAAAAATAGGCATGAGGGGTAATTATGTAGGGATGAACCAAGTGGACATTAAATGGTTGTGTAGAGGATAGGTGGGAAGTTTCCTTGGGGGAGAAATGCCCATCTAATCTTATCCCTGGAACCCAATCTGGAAAAAAACTGTATTATTAACTTATTAGAATGTTGTCACATATAATATAATTTTTTGTATTTTTTATAGGCATAGTCTAAGCGTTCTAGGTTTTGGCCCTTTTTTAAAATATTTTCCCAGGATATTTGCCCTAAATCCAGTCAGAAATTGTTGTATCTATGGATTTAAGTGGTTAATTTTGTGTAATCTGAGTGCCTCGGGGGTTTTTCAACACGTTGAATCTATTTCTACATTCATTAATGCAATTTAAACAATAGAAAATTGTGGTTTCACATAGATTTAGGTCGTCAAATTCCATCGAAAAAGAAAGAAACATAGAATAGTTGACAACCCCAACTTACTAGAAAAAATGTTCACGTGAATCGATGAGTAGGCGAATGTAACTACCCCAAATTAATTACACTAAATTAAAGAAAAAGTGTGCCTGGAACATATGCATGAATATAAAACATTGTGACACGTCATAATTATATAAAATTATATTTTAGGAGTATGGATCATGGATAGAGCTCATGATCATAACTCTTAAAGATGTTTCTTCTTGTTTTGTCGCTTTAAAAGGATATTCAATTTCGTACGCCAAAAAAACTATGCTTGAGGGCGTTGTTTCAAGAATAGAAAGCATTAATTTTCTATCATATTTCCTCTTTTTAAACCCTCTCCTCGTATTTGAATGTACTTACTTATCCTTTATCTCTATATATATAGGCAAACAATGTTATATGAACAAGTCACCCTTGTTTTCCCAACATAATCAACAAAGAGAAGAGAGGATAAAGACTGCTCATTTTGAGTGATCATCTAACTGGTGGTGTATCTCAAACTTGTTCCTACCTATGGGTGCATTATGGGCACATTTCACATATCTTTTTATGTTGGAAAGTTGGTAGGATAGTGTGCCAATGTCATGAATGATAGGCACTATGAAAATCTCTATTGCGAACATAAATTTATAGAAATGAAAAGGTGGTTGCGTGAAGTCGGGGTTTTAAGAATAATATAAATCATGCAATTTATACAAATTTTTAACGAATTGAATAGTTCTTTACAAACTGGAATATTATCTTGACATGGAATAATTTCATTTAAATTCAGCTAAAGTTTTAGCACGTACAAATGCTTTGATGTGGCTTCATTTTCACTCTGGCCCATCTATTTCTATCTATTTCTATCTTCCTTTTACAATCATTCAAGAGGCACTCGACAGGATAAATCCTCTTACAAAATGAATGAAAAGCAGCATGGAAATCATTTAATGATGAAATACTGGAAACAAGAAGAGATCAGTACCATTGTATCGCCTCTCCTTCCAAGGATTACATAAACATATTCAACAATACATCTTCATGATGAATATCAAGTTGGTCCATGTATTGATGAAAATCAATCAAGTGTTGTGAAGGATGATCGTGATCATCTCCTTTGAACCTCGAAAGGTAGTCTCCTCATTCATGCATAGTAGGCACAATATTTGGAAAACCAGGAATACCATCTTATTATATATTTTGAAAACCCTTGAAAACATTGTGTTTATTTACTTGCAAGGAAGAATACCATCTTGTCAGTCAAATGCTTTCATGGCTGCATTGGAAGTTTGATGTGACCTGATCAAGGAATTGATTGGTTAGTTGTGTAGGAGTTGTACATAAATAAGATTTATTTTTGAGAATTTTGGTTTCAGTTTGAAGATCAATTTACAGTATGAGAGTAGTGTCAAGATTTTAGTATGCAAGAATAACGACTCCATAGCCCAATGGAAAGACTACTTGCAGTTTTGTGGTTGTTATTTTTGAGCTCAAATAAAGAATCCATATACCCAATGGAATTGTTTCTTTACAGTTTGTGTTTTAAATAAAGGGTTAAGAATAGGGAAATCAGAGAATTAGAAGGATATATAGGCATTGGTATGCAAATATTAAAGTTTCCTTATGAAACTTTATCCCCAGAAGGAGCCAGTGTTAGTCTCTAACTTTGTTTTTGATCAAGTGAGTGTTCCTAATCCTTGATCCTCCTTGCTTATACTTTGTTGCCCAAACTTGGTTTTCACCTCTTGGTTTAAATGGTCATTTTTCCATTTGTATTTCACTTTTAAATGATTTTTGAAGTTTTTAAAAGTTTAGGATTTGATATGATAAATCTTGTCACATCACTTGTCTATTCATTTTTGAATTTTCAATTTTTTTTCCCGAGTCACAAATGGTGCTACAGGAATAACACTATTCCTGTAGTGCTAGGAATAATCATATTTTTACATGCCCTTCACAAAAACATCTCTCAGTTTTTACACAACTATCACATTTTAAGAGATTCAAATATATCTTTGAGGCATATTTTTCAGAGATTTCACAATAAATAATTTGATGTTTTAGTCAATAATTTTGGGCGAGGTTGCAGAATAGATGGAGATGCATTTTTGGAAACCAAAAGATTTTTTTTGTTGGGAACGAGCCCCTTCAAAAAACCCTCTCTTGGGTTTTACACAACTATCACATTTTAAGAGATTCAAATTTATCTTTTAGGCCTATTTTTCTGAGATTTCACAATAAATAATTTTCTGTTTTAGTCAGTAATTTTTGGAGAGGTTGCAGAACAGCTGAAGATGAATTTTTGGAAACAAAAAGAGGTTTTTGTTGGGAACAGTCCCCTTTACAAAAAAATCTCTCTTTTTTTACACAACTATCACTGTTTGAGAGATACAAAGATATTGTTGGACCCTATTTTTCACGAATTTGCCAGATTTATTTTCCTAAAAAATATCATAGACAACAGTTGACAAGCCACCTCATCAATTCGACTTGGAGATCATATTTTATCTTCTCCTTGATTATTTTAAACAAGAAACTAAATATATGAGGAGCTTTTCAGATCGATTTCTTTTGGATCTTGATAATTATGTATTGTTTCTATATAAACTCTGTAGAAGGAGAAGTTAGGGGTGGATAAGTTGGGCATTCAGGGACCTATTTTGCAAATCCACTGTAAGACAGTTTATATTCCACATTGATACTAAATGGAAAAGGCATGTTGATGATCAGATTTTCTTTCATTTCATATTTTATTTCTTTTAAAAACTTCAAAAATCATTTAAAAATGCAATACAAATGGAAAAATGACCATTTAAACCAAGAGGTAAAAATCAAGTTTGGGAAACAAAGTATAAGCAGGGAGGATCAAGGATTAGGGACACTCACTTAATAAAAAAAAAAGTTAGAGACTAACAATATGCATGCCCACCTAGGTATTAGAGTTGTATACACATTTAAATTCAATTCCATCATTTTTTTTCATTGTATCTACCTCGACACTTATGCTTCCATCCTATTTCCTTGCCATTTCTCTAGCTCTTGATGCTCGCTTCTTGGTAGATCTACAACCAAAAAATATATCCAACCACACTTGACATATCCATCCATGAGATTCAATCATACAAGCCATATATCCTTCGCACACTTCGAGCCCAATTGGCCAAGTGAGCCTTCAGTGCTCACCTTCAGGCCTAGTGACCCTTCACCACTCACCTCTAGGCCCTTTGCATGCACAAGAACATGGTGTTGTAGGAAAATCTCCCTGCAGACAGGTAGATCGCCTCTAAGATCTTGACCTTAACTCTAGACAGAAAATGCTTAATGTGGACACTGACTTCCTTTCAAATATATCTAAACTAACACATGAGAAGGAAGGATGACAGAAGTACCTCTTTATCGACATTTGTCCCTGCACGCTCCGAGTTGCGCTCCAATCTTTTGCTCCTCGCTGAGTTCCGCAGACAAACAAGATACAACCACTTCCTACTCTATTAATGTTAGCTTGAAAACAGATCTATCAATTAATGACAAGTTCATGTAACATTAGACACAAACTAGAAAGAAACAGGCCAAGAGTGTCATATTGATGAGAATAACGACAATAGTACTTACAAACGTAGATGCGAATGCGACAGCTTCATCAAGTCCTCTTCATCTAACCCTTGCCTAAAAGATCCACAACTTGGATGACAACAGCTTCACTGATCACTCTCCTTTGGCTGACTGTGTATTTGCTCCAAGATCATAGGTTTCATACTGGCAGTTCTTCTCCCAATCAGCTCAGTTCCAGCACCACTTATTGTTGGGACTCAGAAATGTCATATTTTCATCCACCTTTCCCTTCACTACTCCTTACATTTCATCGCCCAATTAAACCTTTTTCATACCCTTTTCATAAATACATTTGGGTTTCACATCATTATTTTCCACTTTATTCATTTTAGTATTAAAAGTGAATTTATGATTAAATATTAGAAAATATACATGTTTTCATATATATCTCAATTATGTGTGAGCTTTGTAATGTGTAGGAATATGTGGATGATTAATTCAAAGAGACTTCTCGAATATCTCTTCCATCATTCCAAAAGGAGATAATTATTCAAGCCTCTCTTCAAGGAGAAGATCATGGAGATTTGGTTAGAATATCTTATCTAAGATATATGAGAGATATGTGTGAGGATTTAAAGGGATCATATCTTGTAATAATGGGAAAGTAGTTGAGAGTGGTTGAGAGAATAGTGGATCTGCAATTATGAGATGGTTATCCTCTTCATGTATATAAGAGAGTGCTCTCTCTTCATTAGAATTCAATTAGGAATGGCAATTAGAGTTGGAATTAGAGTTAGAATTCAATTAGGATGTGATTGTAATCTGGAGAAGGGGATTCTTAGCTTTGTTATTATTTCATGTTTTGGCATTGATTACTGTAATATGATTTGAGATTGATATATTGTATGAGCTCATTGTGTTAACTCTTCACATGTTGTATTTCCCTTAGGCAATTTCATGCTTTCCTACTTAGTGTTTCAATGCTTTCTTAGATTAGTTTGATTTCAACAACATAGATTAGATTAGTTCTACTTCAGTCCTGCATATACAGTGCGTGTGCTTCGTCAGTCTACGTACCCCGTGTTGACAATTAAATGGTTGGGAAAGTACTATAACAACATATATTCCGCCTGACACTTATGAGATCATAAGTTTGGTGTAATTATTCATTTCCCATTCCCCTTTCACCATTAGAAAGCTTGCTTATATATCCTTGGAGAGGCTTTAACCACTTGAGATATCCTTGGATAAGTTGAGGATTTTCCTCCTTCAGTTGAGGATCTACCCTAAGATCATGGCTGGACTAGGGATTCGAATCCAACTGCCTTCCAAAAATGAAAAGATGCTTCCCCCAGTCATCTCAACAGCTTAACAACTGCCCAGAATAGGTAGCGCTCCCTCAAAAGGGCCATCAGAGCATTGTAGCACTCCCTAGTAGGCTTTAGGGGGCTGCCAACGCTTCAAAATCTATAGCACTCCCTCAAAAGGGCCAGGGGAGCTTTATAACACTCCCTGACAGTGTAAGGGGGAGCGTCGACGCTCTGAGATAGTGTAAGGGGGAGCGCTCCCCTCCAAAAACTCAGTTTTTGAGGTGATTTCAGATGGCAAAAGGTTTGTAAGCCTGCTGACTCATTTCTCCTCTTCCAAATCAAATGTTTGAGGTGTTTCAAGTGTCTTTCTCATGTCATTATAGGCACGACATAGGCATCATGGCAGTATGCTTCCCTGACACTTGCGACACTTCTGAGAAACATGCGACACTTGTGACCTTGTGAGAAAAATGCGACACTTGTGACCTTTGTAATGACGACACTTGCAACACTATCAAAGTGAGTAATTTCGATGTGTAACAGATTGCCCCCCAAAGTATGAAGTTAGAAGATAGGAACTGATAACTGAAATACTTTGTAGACTTTCAAGCAAGGGTATAGACTCGAAGAACCTGACAAAAGCTGCACACAAACATCCAACTAATATCATGACATATTTCAAAACCCAAGGCAGGCATACCTATGCTTGGGTGATCAAGACTTGCAAGATATGGCCGCCATAAAATACACTGTGGATCCATAATTGTATTGATGAAAAGCTATAGCCACTGAAAATACACTGTGGATCTATACTCTTATGACATGAACTAATCGTAGCCATGAAGAATACACAGTGGATCTACGAGATGACAAAACATAGCCACGACCAATACAAAGTGGATCTATGTAACAGTATATGTGTCATTGTTCAAGAGAAACTCCATCGCAACCTGGGCAAAGTATATATCAAAGTGATCACCCCACCCAGGGTCTTCTTACCAATCCCAATGTGGTACGATTCTAACCATGTGAATAGATGTCTTGACGTCGAACATAGTAGAAACCACTTGATTACTGGTCAATGGTGTGAACCGTTAACAAGTGCGAGGGAAATCATCATTAATGTCAATTATTGCCAAGGTACCTTAGTACATTCCAGCGAATGTGAATGTATGAGCTGAAGTTGAACATTCATGGAATCATTCGTTCAGGGGTTAATGATGTAAACCCACTGCCAAACGTGAGGAGGCCTGCCATTGAGGCATGCAGGTCCCAAAGTACTAACTGGTTTCTAAGTCTGATTCCCAGATAATGTGTTGGAGTCGACAAGAATAGACTCGTCGAGGGAGGGCCTTGATGTATCCCCCATCAACGACATGAAACAGACATGGAGATGTAATTGGCATATCAAACGGACATGGACTGACACAAGTTTTGAGGCAAGATATTTGGGATGGCTGACTCTCGAGGTAGATACTTCCCTTGAACACTGAGACACAACAACAAAAACGTGACATGGACCAAAACTATGCAGTGGATACTGTGACTTGCGTCAGGTGACCCAAAGGAGTGAAAGGAACTCAAGGGATTGGCTCAATGTAGAGGTTTAGCGGATTATGATGTATGCAGATGACAAAGTGTCGTGTTCAAGGGAAACTCTAAGAAGTGTTGGATGATGTTCTCAAGAGAATACTTGTCTTTCTCCTTTAAATTTTCCCCCCATCCAGATAGATGAGTACCTCTTTTTGATTTAATGAGCTCGAAGAGGATAACACATGCTCGATATAACTCACCTTCGGTAAGTTCCTCTTCCTTTGTTTAACGAACCGGAAGAAGTAAGGGATTGGTCCCATATGGGCCTGTCGATGTGTGTTTTAATGAGTCCAAAGACAGAAAACTCAAAGGTTTTTCAATATTATAGAGTTTGGAAAAACACTTAAAAGAGAACTCTCTTAGTTCCTTTTTTGTACAGTAGTCTAATGAGACCGAAAAAGGGGTAAACTATCGCTCGGAAGACGCCTTTTCTGACCTTTTAACGAGTGTGAAAGGAAGCAAGGTCACTCGACAATCTTTTCATATTTAGAGAGTCTGAAAAGGGTTTAAAGTAGACTCCAGGGGGTTCCTTTTTTGTGTGTTCGTATATCTGTATAGGTCCGAAAAAGAGATAAAAGTTTACCCGGTTGCATTCTCATGTATTTACGAGCACGAGAAAGAACAAAGACTAAGCTCGGTATGCCCCCAGCGTGAAAGCTAGTGGCTTGACTCCAGAATGATCATCAAAGGTTGGAGATATGCCCCCCAAGCTTCAATTCATTCACCGACTTCGAGGTTGTCACCAATTTCTGTGCTAGATGGAGAAAAAGGATATAGGTAGATGAAATGAAGGTTCAAAAATGAGACCTAACAAAAGACTCGACTCGACATCTACGAGATCTGGCGAAAGACTCAACTTGAAGGGAGAGGTGATTGTTTCATTTTTTAATGAGCTTGACACAGGAAAAGAACTATGCTCAGGGTTCTGGGTTCGATCCCCAGATTGTTGTTTCATTTTTTAACGAGCTTGCTACAGAGAGGAAAACTATGCTCAAGGCCTTTGTTTCATTTTTTAACGAGCTTGCCACAGAGAAGAGAAACTATCCTCATGACCTCTATTTCATTTTTTAATGAGCTTTCCACAGAGAAGGGAAACTATGCTCGTTATGCCCCCAACATGAAAGCTAGTGGCCTCTGTTTCATTTTTTAACGAGCTTGCCATAGAGAAGAGAAACTATGCTCATGACCTCAGTTTCATTTTTTAATGAGCCTGCCACAAAGAAGGGAAACTATGCTCGTGGTTGCTTCTTGATCATGGCTTCCAAGAGGATAACTCTCTGGAAGGATACCATGTCAAGGGACAAAACTTGGTCATGGCTTCCAAGAGATTTTCGTCGGATGGAAGAGAATCACTCTGGAAGGAACACATATCGAGGGTTGTGACCGGGGTAAGGAGATCAAGATCCAATAACCCTACCGAAGAAATCACCATGTCAACTATCGGATCCAAATCATCAGAAGTTTAGGTCATGGGAGACAATGCCACATAATTGACATGTGGTGGGGGCGATATTGTCTGCATATAAGAACCAGTTAGGGAGGTAACCCAGTTGGGGACGATGAATGAAAGTTGATCAATAGTCACAATTATTCCATCGTGAGGGAAAGATATCACACAGAAAAGAGTGGATACAATAGCTTTCATGGCATAGACATAATCCCGCCCAAGGAGTAAAGAGAAATCCAAGGGGTCTCGGACTACCATGACATCGATAAAGACATTTTTCCCTCCCAAATTTACAGGAAACTGAGGAAGGATCCCTAAAGTTTGACTAGTTCTTCTGTTAAAAGCTAACAAATTATGTGTAACTGGTGCAAGTTGTGGAAAACCCAAAGCGTACCAAGCAACAGAAGACAAAATACTAACGGACGCACCTTCATCTATCATCATTTGAGGAACGTCCCGACCACGAACCTGTACTATAATCTGGAAAGGAATGTGGGAGGGAAGGCGAGGTCCATTTAGCACACCCCAATCAAAAAGGATGGCTTCATTACTTGGAGGGGGTTCCACAGGAGGAGGAGGAATGCCCCCAGGCATGGTAGAGTCTGTATTAACAAGAAAACCATGGGCAGTATCGGGTTTACTTTCTAGAGAGAGAGTAGGATCGACCGATGATTGGATCGAATCGACCAATGGTGGACTTGGATAGACTACTTTGGCACTCTTCAGAGGAAGAGTGGGATTGACCGATGATGGGATTGGATCAACCACTTTGACATTCCTCAATGGAGGAATGGGATCGACCGATGGTGAAACTAGATTGACCACTTTGGCACTCTTCAGAGGAAGAGTGGGACTGACCGAGGAAGGGATTGGATCAATCACTTTAACATTCCTCAATGGAGGAATGGGATCGACCGATGGTGAAACTGGATCGATCATTGGAGTTTCATTCTCCAAGGGAAGAATGGGGTCGACGGGTGGAAACGGATCGACCGCTTTGGTGTCACTCTCTTGGTGAAGAGTGGGTTTGATCAACGATGGAACTGGATCAACCACTTGGGTTTGTGGTTCAATTGAGGAGGAAACTAGATTGACCACTTGATCAACCAGACTGACCGGTCCATCAACCAATGATGGGTCGGAGGAAAGCTTACGATAACCTTTTGGAAGTTGAAGTTTTTCCAAAAGAGAAGAAGCCTCACCCATGTGAGGACAAAGGTGAGAGTAATGATTACCTTTACATAACATGCAAGGGAACTTGATATTTTTCTTCTTCTTACCAACCTGAACATCACTAGTTGACGAGGTATCATCGACATGATCGACAGAGGTCGACGACGTGGAGGACCACATTTCTAAGACCTTGGTAAGACCGGGGCAATCCCTCAGAAAGTGGTCACCCTTACAAAGGCTGCAAGGGAATTTGGGTTTTGGATTCTTCCTTTTAATCTTGTTGATCTCATCAACACTCCCAGTACTATCGACAGTAACTGGTTTCTTAGAGCCAACATCTGATGTTATTGGGGCCTTGGTCCTTTTCGGGCTCTTCTTCTTCTTCTCTTTCCGCTTCTTCTTCGTCTGATCAACCTAGCTACTTTCTTTAGAGCTTTCACTAGGCGAAGAAGGAGAAATGGAAGGAGACTTGATGGGCGAAGAAGGCGAAAAGTTGACGTGAGGTTGATGTGTAGGTGGTGTATTGACATCCAAAGTATTAGGTGCAACTGAAACATTGGGAGGATTTGGGATCACCAGAGTGGGGAACAACCAAACTGGTAATCCAATAGTGAGTCCTGGAAGACTCAGTGTGGCAACATATGAAGGACCAAAGTTTCCAAATGAAGGAAAGGTATAAGATTCCCCAGAGGAAGGGGTTCCTCCATTGGTACTCCCAAGATTCTATGCCATTAACACTGACTCGACCTAAGGTCCACTAAGTAAAAGAAACAACATACGCTAATAGAATCTAAGAATCACAACCAAGCAAACAAGACCTTCTTTTGATGACCATACTAGTTGGTGATGAAATCCAACGTCGCGTGATCAAGTCCAGAAGGGGCGGGGATAGGGTGGAACAGTTACAATGGCGATCTTCTTAACAAACTTATGCCTTGGTGCAAGCTTCCACGCAGTAATTGTGGATTTACCTTCCAAGGAGCCCGAGTGAGTTTGACCAATGTCTGCTCCAGGTACAGTGAGACTTCCCGTCACCATCACCTTGTGTAAGACCCTAAAGATTATGGACACTAAGGTTACTAATTCGCAGTCAGCCCCTGGGCGGGAATAGTCGACAGTCCGATCCGAACGTATGGGTAGGGTATCGAGCCCGAAATCAACTAAAAGGATTCCATGCAGTAATTATGGATTTACCTCGAAGTGATCCCCATAATACGATCTGACCACCACAATCAGTTAAACCACGAAGGTTTAGTCCCCGTAGCTCACCTGAATGTGACCTCGTGCATAACCCCTGTGTGAGAGGGGGATCCCAGGTAGACTTATACGATGATTGGATTTGACTCTCCCTAACTCAGGATGCTAATGTTTGTTTTGGAAACTTTGGAGAGTTATGCTCATAACCCTAATCCAAAGTACTAATCCTAGTCTACTGTTGGTGGAGGATCCTAGGAAAGAAAAGTTCTAGATAATTTTTAATTAGCGTTGATTTTATGGTTGTTCTTTACGCAAAAAGGGGTGCATGGAAGTGAAACGAATGGAATTATGACTCAGTCCCAAAAATGCATCAAATATGATAAGCAGTCATTTCTTTTCGATGAACATCTATCTAAGGGAGAGAGAGAGTTCTTTTCACTAATCAAGCACAAACAAGGAGTGTCCTCAAACAATTCTTTTTCTCAATCAAATCCTGATGTGACGCTAAAAATTTTAGATTCCTTCTAACATGCACAATCAAACACAAAGATGCCTTTTATTGTTTGCATATGAATAATGATCAATTCAACACAATGCTCGTCTTGCTAATTATCTTTTATACGAATGAAAATCAAACTAGCACAAGCAAAATTCATGCAAACAATACACCCTTTTGTTGCAATCAAAACGAAAAGCGAAATAAAAGAAACAATCGAAGAGAAAACAAACTTCACACCCAAAAGAAAGAGTTGAAGAACAATGATCTTGACTAAAATCAAGATGAAGAGGTTTGTAGGCCTTTGATGACCTTCACCAGGGTTTTTGTTCAGTTGATGAGGAGAGAAAAACAATGCATGGGTTTCAAGCTTCACTCAGCAGAAAAACTCAAAGTCAATAGTGAAGAAGGCTACAAAATCCAAACAGTAAGATGCTTATTCTTCAATCAAAAGACAGATGCCAAGGCTGGAAGAGAGGGAGCACTGACTCACAAGGTTACTCAGCAGGAGAGACATAGAGAAAAACCCAGAAAATGCAGTTCTGGAAGGTTTGTTGGCCAAAAAGAGGTTGGCGCTCTGTTGCCAAAGGCAAGGAGCATTATAGCGCTCTATGAAAATCTATGGGGGAGCGTTGGTGCTCTATTAACACTAGGATAGAGGCGCCAGGGTCTAAAACTCCCAAAAATGTCAAAAAATCAAAAAATTGCAATTCAATTCCGACAATTATGCTGAGTATGATGAGGTAAGGAGCCAATCAGCTCATGAAACCAATCAAAAGAAGAGTGAACCATGTCTAAAACAATCAAGGGGTAAAACTAGGTCAATGAGGAGAAAATCAAAACGAGAAGTTTCGATTTGAGGCTATCTCCCCAGTGGAGTTGCCAGTTTCTATTGTAGGAAAATCTCCCTGTGGACAGGTAGATTTCCTCTAAGAGCTTGACCTTAACTTTAGACAAAAAATTATTAACATGGACACTGACTTCCTTTCAAATCTATCTAAACTAACACATGAGAAGGAAGGATGACAGAAGTACCTCTTTATCGACGTTTGTCCCTGCACGCTACGAGTTGTGCTCCAATCTTTTGCTCCTCGCTGAGTTCTGCAGACAAACAAGATACGACCACTTCCTACTCTATTGATGTTAGATTGAAAACAGATCTATCAATTAATGATAATTTCATGTAACATTAGACACAAACTAGAAAGAAACAGGCCAAGCGTGTCATATTGATGAGAATAACGACAACAGTACTTACAAATGTAGATGCGAATGCGATAGCTTCGTCAAGTCCTCTTCGTCTAACCCTTGCCTGAAAGATCCACAACTTGCATGACAACAACTTCACTGATCACTCTCCTTTGGATGACTGTGTATTTCCTCCAAGGTCATAGGTTTCATATTGGCAGTTCTTCTCCCAATCAGCTCAGTTCCAACACCACTTATGAGATCATAAGTTTGGTGTAATTCTTCATTTCCCATTCCCCTTTCACCATTAGAAAGCTTGCTTATATAGCCTTGGAGAGGCTTTAACCACTTGATATATCCTTGGAGAAGTTCAGGATTTGCCTCCTTTAGTTGAGGATCTGCCCTAAGATCATGGCTGGACTAGGGATTCGAATCCAACTGCCTTCCAAGAATGAAAAGATGCTTCCCCCATTCATCTCAACAGCTTAACAACTTCCCAGAATAGGTAGCGCTCCCTCTAAAGGGCCATCAGAGTGTTGTAGCGCTCCCGAGTAGGATTTAGGGGGTGCCAACACTTCAAAATCTATAGCGCTCCCTCAAAAGGGCCAGGGGAGCTTTAT
Organism: Picea engelmannii; assembly: GCA_009831015.1. NCBI lineage: Eukaryota > Viridiplantae > Streptophyta > Pinopsida > Pinales > Pinaceae > Picea > Picea engelmannii. The sequence goes on along the minus strand of ML781694.1, from coordinate 241,252 downwards.
AACACTCCCTGACAGTGTAAGGGGGAGCACCGACACTCCAAGATAGTGTAAGGGGGAGCACTCCCCTCCAAAAACTCAGTTTTTGAGGTGCTTTCAGATGGCAAAAGGTTTGTAAGCCTACTGACTCATTTCTCCTCTTCCAAATCAAATGTTTGAGGTGTTTCAAGTGTCTTTATCATGTCATTATAGGCACGACATAGGCATCATGGCAGTATGCTTCCCTGACACTTGCGACACTTGTGAGAAACATGCGACACTTGTGACCTTGTGAGAAAATTCCGACATTTGCGACCTTTGTAATGACGACACTTGCGAAACTATCAAAGTGAGTAATTTCGATGTGTAACACATGGCTCCCATGAATTCACCATATTCAAACAACTCATCCTCTACTCTTTAGGTATCTTGTGGCCTTCAATGTCCCCTAGGGATTTAAACACTATCTCTGTACTCTAACAACCTCACATTTCTTTTCATCATCATCAACCATCGCTATGATACCAGTTGTTAGGAAACAAAAATGGAAGAGAAATAAAAGTATCAAAAACATAGAAACAACACACATAACTCACACGAGATTTATCCTAGAAAACTTTTACGAGAAAACCAACCAATAATGGATCTATTATTGTCTTTGGCTAAACCCAACTAAGCTGACCAACAACCTTCCTTGGCCAAGTGAGCCTTCACCGCTCAAATCATGATACATTACAATGGAGTATCACCAAATTTTTATAGGATTTCATTACATGTAATCCACAGGCTCAATACCGTGGGTCACAAATACCATGTGCCCGAAACCACTACCATTGAGCTAAAAACTTCGACTCTTTCACCGAGTCAAGTTTATCCTAACATGATACCCAATTTGTTGGATTCTAGAATTGATAACATGAATAGGGTTTACAAGAGCCTCAGGTTTCTCGGTGAGAATCACGAGAATTTGTGTAATGGTGCCCTAGAATCCTCGAGATATTTTAAGAATATCCAATAATTTATCTTGAAGGGTGTTTTCCAATTCACTCCCTTAGGGTTGTCAAAGATAAGTGATAATTGTTTGACACTTATTATGTTCTCATGGATGTTGATGCTTCCATCGACATTGCCTCGACCCTCAATTTCATAGCTACCCACTGCCTCCATCTATAGGTATTGTCTTTGAAATTCCACTAGGGTTCGACACAATATTTTCCCTTTGTTCCTTTCCTCTTTGTTCTTGCTCGGTTGAAGGGGGTACTGGATTTTGGCTAAATTTCATCTCAATGGATATTGGATTTGGGCAAATTCATCTCAAACAATGGCTTCAATTACCTATTTTATGGTGATGATAACATTTCTAGCTCTTCACATATTGGTATCTCCAAAGGTATTTGGATCAAAATTTGGAGGAAAACAATAGAAGGGTTGGGAAAATGTAAATCTTAGTTTGTCTCACTTGATGAGATTTGCCACGAATTTTGGATTAGCTATGTGGGTCACCTTAATTGGTGGTATTATTATGTTCACGCAGGTCCCAAATTCATTTTTTTTGTTTTTATACTATATTAATGTTTTGTTCAAATATATGAATGAATATGATTTGTAAACTATTGTGGATATTCCACTGTAACAGTTCTTCACAACATATCTGATAAATAACTAAAATCTTTATTATTAACGTTTATTTTCCTTTATATTTCTAGAATATTTAGTTACTGATTTTTATGCTTATGCATGAAATAGATAAAATGAAAAAAATAGAAATAGTAAAATACAATCACACCATCCACAAATAAACACAAAAGATATGACCTAGGAAGCCCAATACAGGAGAAAACTCAGCTAGAAGGCGAGGCTTCTCTTCTCTCTTTTCTCTGGTATAGAAATAATGCAAGTACAAATAAATATACACTCTTTGCGGAGTTTTCTTATGTATTGAATAGGCACAATATTCAAGGGTTTTATTATTTACTTCCAAGGAAGAAGACCATCTTGTCAGTCAAATGATTTCATGGCTGCATTAGAAGTTTGATGTGACCCGATCAAGAAACTGATTGGTTAGTTGTGTAGGAGTTGTACATAAATAAGATTTATTTTTGAGCATGTTGGTTTTAGTTTGAAGATCAATTTACAGTATGAGAGTAGTGTCAAGTTTTTAGTATGCAAGAATAAGGACTCCATAGCCCAATGGAAAGACTACTTGCAGTTTTGTGGTTGTTATTTTTGAGCTCAAATAAAGACTCCCTATACCCAATGGAATTGTTTCTTTATAGTTTGTGTTTTAAATAAAGGGTGATAGAATAGGGAAATCAGAGAATCAGAAGGATATAAAGGCATTGGTCTATAGATCTTAAAGTTTCCTCATGAAACTTTACCCCCAGAAGGAGCCAATGTTAGTCTCTAACTTTGTTTTTTATTGAGTGTCCCTAATCCTTGATCCTCCCTCCTTATACTTTGTTTCCCAAACTAGATTTTTTGTCACATCACTTGTCTATTCATTTTTGAATTTTCAAAATTTTTTCCTAGTCACAAATGGTGCTATAGGAATAGTGTTATTCTTGCAACCCTAGGAATAATCATATTTTTACATTCCCCTTCACAAAAACCTCTCTCGGTTTTTACACATTTATCACATTTTAAGAGATTCAAATATATCTTTGAGGCCTATTTTTCAAAGATTTCACAATAAATAATTTCCTATTTTAGTCATTAATTTTGGGTAAGGTTGCATAACAATTAGAGATGAATTTTTGGAAACCAAAAGAATTTTTGTTGGGAACGTGACCCTTCACAAAACACTCTCTCAGTTTTTACACAACTATCACATTTTAAGAGATTCAAATTTATCTTCGAGGCCTATTTTTCTAAGATTTCACAATAAATAATTTCCTGTTTTAGTCAGTAATTTTTGGAGAGGTTACAGAACAGATGGAGATGAATTTTTGGAAAAAAAAAGAGGTTTTTGTGGGGAATGGTCTCCTTCACAAAAACCTCTCTCTGTTTTTACATATCTATCACTTTTTGAGAGATACAAATATATTGTTGGACCCTAGTTTTAGGAATTTGCCAGATTTATTTTCCTAAAAACTCTCATGGACAGCAGTTGACAAGCCACCTCATCAATTCGGCTTGGAGATTAAATTTTATCTTCTCCTTGATTATTTGAAACAAGAAACTAAATATAGATGAGGATGTTTTCAGATCCATTTCTTTTGGATCTTGATAATTATGTATTGTTTCTATATAAACTCTGTAGAAGGAGAAGTTAGAGGTGGATAAGTTGGGCATTCAGGGACCTATTTTGCAAATCCATTGTAAGACAGTTTATATTCCACATTGATACTAAATGGAAAAGGCATGTTGATGGTCATATTTTCTTTCATTTCATATTCTACTTCTTTTCTTACTTGAAGTCATTTTTTTTGTTGCAATGCATTGATTCCTTGATCTTAAGTAACACAGTGAAAACTTTATTGTTCTTGTTTATTATCAAGATCTGCCTTCAAGTACATGTTCTTGTTTCTGAATGAAATTTTGAAATAATAAATATATATGGGGTTGAAAAATTGAATACTCTCATATTTTGTTTCTTTATTTACCTTATTTTCTGATCCATTAATTTGACTACCATTTACTAAATCAGTGGGTTATTTTCTGGCTTTATTTTGAGTTATGTGTTTATTTTGAACACTTGAACCAACTTTCAACCATTTTATAAAAACCTATTCATAAAACCCTTAAAAATACCATTGCAATAACCTGATGATGCCCTAGATTTCCCTCTCACATTGAAGTGCAACTTTAGGGACTAACACATACCTTGGGTTTGAAATTTCACCGGTAAAGTCTAGACCTAGACCTAGGTGATAGGGGGAGCATGCGGGATTCCTAGGAACCCTAACTTCAAGGGAGGTTTGGCCACATTTGGTCATGGGAAACTCCAATTCAAGTTTAAAGGGGGGAATGTTAGGATAAACTTGACTCAATGAAAGAGTCAAAATTTTTAGGTCAACAATAGTGGTTTCAGGCACATGGTATTTGTGACCCATGGTATTTATCCCATGGATTATATGTAATGAAAGCATATAAAAGGTTGGTGATACTCCATTGTAATGTATCAATATTTGAGTAGTGAAGGATCACTTTTCCAAGGCAGGAGGTTGTTGGGTTCAACCAAAGGAATAAATAAATTCATTGTTGGTTGGTTTTCCCATAAAGGTTTTCTAGGATAAATCTCGTGTGATTTATGTGTGTTGTTGCTATGTTATTGATATTTTTATTTCTCTCACGTTTTTATTTATTTTAACACATCGAAGACAAAGAAACATGTTCAATTAGAGAATAATTTTTCACAAACCTTAACTTCCAAATGCATTTTTGGTGTTCTTGTTTGCAACAACAATTATTTCTTTATAATGCTCATATCATATTTCCCTATACCTTTACGCAATGCAATCAAAGTTGATAACCCTGGTAAACCAAAATATCAATCTACTCCCATAAAATTAAGACTCAAATATTTGCGATCATAAGAACTAAACACAATAACTTATACATTCATCATACAAGAGTTCTGAAGAAATAGGGAGAAGAGATACTCCATCAAAAACATCATTGATAATTCTGACAAAATCCTTGGAATAGAACAACAAAAAAATTGCAAAATATGATTATATCCGAGATAGGAATATTCAAAGTTATCGAAAATGGATTCTCTAATTTCTTATCCACACATTCTTTCCTTCTATCATATAGAAGAGCAACAAAATACCTAGATTCTTTCAAAATGTTTGAATGCAAGTGAACTACAAAAGGTTGATTGACCTCCACATTTTCCTCTAAATCCTTGTCAAAGGACATAGAAACTCGACGGAGAAATAGAACAACATCGATAGTAGCCACATCATTGGATCCTTTAGCTTTAAGATACTTTGTTTGCTAAAAATCTAAAAATTGAAATCACTCTCATCATTTATCATTATGTCAAGATTCTAGTCACATAATGTTCATAGTCGATTGTTTTTTCCAACACATTGTCTCTTTTTAGAGTTTAACCTCGTACTTTATTCTAAACACAAAACCCTAGACTACAATTTCCCCTAGGATTGCATTTCAACAATATTATACAAGCAAGCCCTTGCTTGCTTCAGAAATATAAATATTCAGAATACAAGTAATTATCTAGACATAATATGACTTATAATTTTATAAATATAAACACTTAAATGTTTAGAATAAGTTAAACAATATTTTATGGAAAAATGCATTGCCACTCTATTAAATTAAAATTACCCCCATTAACCCACTCTATGTAAAGTAGAAGGCACCACCATTATATTAAATTAAATATAAACACTTAAATGTTTATAATAAGTTAAAAAAACCGAAATGTTAATAATAGTTGATAGGTTGGTTCCTTTTGACACTTTGAGGAAAACCTAGATCACATTTGCTTTGAGGAACCCTAGCCATCGCGCACTCCTTATGGAATCCTGAGGCGGGATCCCTAGTGACCCCCCTCTACCACATCCTCCATCTACAGACATTGCATCATTCTCTTCTCTGATCATTGGGTTCCCCAAGCATCCCAAGCAAGTGCAGTCGAAATTTGTCAAGAAGTTGGATCATATTCCCTTAGTCCCTGTTCAAGTTGGATCGTGATCACTAGCCCTCAGGTTTTCCAAATATGGATTGGTAGGTCAGTTTATGGGGCTCTGGTCCTCCCCAAGATTTGTTTCTCTATGTTTGTAAAAGAACTAGAAGTCACATCTTACAAGTAGAATGTCTCACCCATTCTGTGGTAGGTTTTTTTTTTTCATTTCTATTTGAGAAAAAAGAGGATAGGGATCTTATTTTCAGAAGTGGGCCTTATTTCATGGGGGGTTGAGGGTTATACCATAACATATGGACATCATACTTAAATCTTGAGAATGAAATTCCTTCGGTGGCTCTGGTTTGGTTCTAACTCATGTTTTTACCTCTCCATTGTTGGAATGATGAAACCCTTCGGGCCATTGGAAATTCGCTAGGGACTTACATTGATTGCGCAGAACCCAAAGATAATTTGTAGGCATGTGCGTGAATCTATGTCGAAGTGGATCTGGAGAAAGGCCTTTTGGAATCATCAAGATAACCTTGGATAATTGTACTTATCTTCAAGAAGTGGACTATGAACAACTCCCTTTCAAATGCAAAAGTTGTCACGAGTATGGTCACTTTTCCAAAAGTTTCCCCATGGCCCCTGTGGAACAACGTAAATAAGATCAACCAGAGGCCTAGAAACAAACTAAAAGAAGAAGACATATAGGTCAAAAAGGACCATAAGAAGTTAAATCCCCTAAGCCAGAATGAGCTCCCCTTAATCCAAATTTAGTCCCCTCATATGGTACTTGCCAAAAAGAATCATCCTCCTGGAATCAATACAAGATCTTGTCAGCGGTTGATGAAGATCCAGAGGAAAACCCTCCTACATTTCCTCTGGTTCCCCCAGTGAAGGGTTTTAAGTCTTATGCCCCTCTTGTTAGCCCAGATGAAATTTCCATGGAGGATCCTCCACAAAGTGGAATATGGTTAGATCGAGGAAAGCTTTGAAGGGGAAACATACATAGATTCTTAAAATTTACAATCCAAGAAAAAAACCAGGAAGATCAAAAAACTCCCAAAGAAGAGAGGAGGCAACTAGGAGAGACATATAACTGGGAAATAAAAGCATACTAGATGGGCATACTAAGAAGTATCAAAGGCCATCGTGGAATCAAAGTGGATCTGCTCCTCCAAAGGGAAGAAACCCTAAAGCATCCTCTAAATGATGAATGTAGTCTCCTGGAATTGTAGGGGTCTTGGACAGGAAAAGCCCCAAGTAATACTTATCCAAGAGACCAAAATGAAGGACACAAAGGTCCTTCTACAAAGAAGTAGTTTCTTATAGAAATATGGATGTGGAAAAGCGGTCAGCTCTTGTGGAGCCTCTGGAGGATTATGCACATTATGGGATGCTCAATTGTTCAACCTTACCAGCTGGTCATTTGATCTGAACTAACTGTTGGTCACTCTGCTTCACACTTCTTCAAGTAAGTCCAATAACATTGTAAATTTGTATATTCCCTCACTTTTCAGTGAAAAAGTAATATGTTGTAATTCCATAAATTCCTTCAAAACAAGTTTAGACACACCCCCATTATTATTGTTGGATATTTTAATACAACACTACATGTTTCAGAGAAACGAGGAGGATCTATAGTTAGGGATGTTACACCTCAAAATTACTCACTTCGATAGTGTCGCAAGTGTCGTCATTACAAGTGTTGTAAGTGTCGCATCTTGTCCGCAAGTGTCACATCTTGATTACAAGTGTTGCAAGTGTCACAAACATCATACTTCCATATTTCCCATGTTGTTCCTCTAATGACATCACAAAGACACTTAAGACACCCCAAAGACTAGTTTTGAAGAAGAGAAGTCACTTGACAGGGAGTAAAAACCTTTTGACACTGAAAGAACCACTAAAAAATGACTTTTGGAGAGGATCTCTCCCCTACCCACTGTCAGGGAGTGCTAGCACTCCCTAAGCCTCTTTGGGGGAGTGTTTGAGTGCCCTGTGCACCCTTTTGGGGGAGAGATACCCTTTTTTAGCAAATTCTGGGTTTGTTGAGGCAAATAAGGGAAGAATCCCTCAATTCCTTAAGGTAGTTGGATTCGAATAGACGTTCAAGGCATGATCTTAGGGAAGATACTTAACTGAAGGAGAGGAATCCTCAACTTATCCCAAATATCTCTCAAGTGGTTGAGCCTCTCCAAGGTTATATAATGAGACCTTCTCATGGTGAAAGGTACAATGGAGATTGAGAATTACATCAAACTTATGATCTCATGAGTAAGATGTCATCAAAGAAATCAATGTAGATTACTTGAGCAAAGGGGTTGGACAAGGAGAAATGGAAGAAGCTACTGCACCTTCATTCAAAGGATTGTAAGTAATTTTACTTGTTCTCATTAATATAATCAATGCTTGGCATGTTTCTTTCAAACTTGTGCTTGTTCCATATGAGTTTATCTGCAATAGATGGATCTATGATTGAGCTAATCGCAGTAGAGTAGGAAGTCCATTGTATCTTTGTTTATTTTGCAGGACCTATCAGGGAGCTCAAGATCGAAGCTCAACCTAGACTTTGCAGGGACAAACATCATTAATGAGGTACATATCTTTCTCCTTCTCTTTCATTTATTAGCTTGATTATATCTAAAAGGAATTCAGTGTCTATGTTAAGAACTTTTCTGTCTTGGCCTTAGGAGTCTGGAGACCAAGAGGGAATCCACTTGTCCGCAGGGGGATTCACCTACAACAAAAATTTGTCTCCAGCCTTTGATGATCATTCTGGAGTTAATCCCTCAGCTTTCAATCTTGGGGCATACCGAGCTTAGTATTTGTTCTTTATTGTGCTCGTAAACACATGAGAATGCAATCGGGTAAACTTTTATCTCTTTTTTGGACCCACATGGTTAAATGAAAAAGGAACCCCTTAGAGTCGTCTTTGAGCTCTTTTCAGACTCTCTAAACATGAAAAGATTGCCAAGTGATCTTTCTTCCTTTCCCACTCATTAAAAGTTTTGAAAGGGTGTCTTTCGAGTGATAATTTATCTCTTTTTCAGCCTCATGAGACTAACATTACGAAAAAGGACAACATTGGAGTCGTCTTTAAGTTGTTTTCAGACTCTCTAAATATGAAAAACCACTGATTTTACCTTCTTTGGACTCGTTAAACAATCATACATTGAAGGGCCCATATGGGCTCAAACCCTTACTTCTTCCAATTCGTTAAACAAAGGAAGAGGGACTTACCGAAGGTGAGTCATATCAAGCATGTGTTACCCTCCTCGAGCTCGTTAAATTAAAAAGAGGTACTCGTCTATCTGGATGGGGGAAAAATTGAAAGAAGCAAGCCCAACAGTTTTTGAGAACACTACCAGTAGCTCTTATGGTCACCCTTAAACATGACACTTTATCTTTGCACACATTTTAAATCCACTGAACCTCTGCACTGAGGCAATCCTCTGAGTTTCTTTTATTCCTTTGGGTCACCTGATGAAAGTCACTGTATCCACTGCATTATCATGTTTTGGTCCATGTCAAGTTTTTGCTGTTGTTCCTTAGTTTTCAAGGGAAGTATCTTCCTTGAGAGTCAGGCATCACAAATATCATGTTTCAATACCCGTGTCAGTCCATGTTCATTTGAGTTCATTTGATCTACCAATTACGTCTTTGTGTCAGTTTCGTGTCGTTGATGGGGGATACATCAACGCCCTCCCTCGATGAGTCTATTCCTATCAACTTCAGCACATTATCCAGGAGTTAGACTTAGAAACCAGTTAGTACCTTGGGACATGCATGCCTCAATGGCAGGCCTCCTCGCGTCCGACAGTGAGTTTACATCATTGACCTCTGATGAGATGATTCCACGGATGTTCAACTTCAACTCTTCTATTCACATTCATCGGAATGTACTAGAGTACCTTGGGAATCATTGGCATCAATGGTGATTTCCCTCGCGCTTGTTAACGGTTTACCTCATTGACTGGTAATCAAGTGGTTTTTGCCATGTTTGATATCAGGACATATATTCACATGGTTGGATTTGTACTACATCGGGATCAGTAAGAAGACCATGGGTTGATTTTGCACTCTTATGTATACTTTGCCCAGGTTGCGAAGGAGTTCTTTTGAACTATGACACATATACTATTACATAGACCCACTTTGTATTGGTCGTGGCTATGTCTTGTCATCTAGTAGATCCACTGTGTATTCTTCGTGGCTATGATTAGTTCAGGTCATGGGAGTATATATCCACATTGCATCTTTAGTGGATATACATTTTTTCAATATAATTATGGATCCACAGTGTATTTTATGGTGGCCATACGTAAAAAGTATTTATCACTCAAGCATAGGTATGCCTACCTTGGGTTTTGAAACATGTCATAATATTTGTTTGATGGTTGTGTGCATATTTTTCTAGTTTCTCTGCGTCCATAACCTTGCTCGAAAAATTCTACAAAGTACTTCAGTCATCATTGTCTTCTAACTTCGTACTTTGGGGGGAAATCTGTTACACCTCAAAATTACTCACTTCGATATTGTCGCAAGTGTTGTCATTACAAGTGTTGTAAGTGTCGCATCTTGTCCGCAAGTGTCACATCTTGACTACAAGTGTTGCAAGTGTCACAAAAATCATACTTCCATATTTCCCATGTCATGCCTCTAACGACATCACAAAGACACTTAAGACACCCCAAATACTAGTTTTGAAGAAGAGAAGTCACTTGACAGGGAGTACAAACCTTTTGACACTGAAAGAACCACTAAAAAATGAATTTTGGAGAGAAGCGCTCCCCTACCCACTGTTAGGGAGTGCTGGCGCTCCCTAAGCCTCTTTGGGGGAGTGTTTGAGTGCCTTGTGCACCCTTTTGGGGGAGCACTACCCTTTGTTTAGCAAATTCTGGGTTTGTTGAGGCAAATAAGGGATGAATCCCTCAATTCCTGAAGTTAGTTGGATTCTAATAGATGGTCAAGGCATGGTCTTCGGGAAGATCCTCAACTAAAGGAGAGGAATCCTAAACTTATCCCAAAGATCTCTCAAGTGGTTGAGCCTCTCGAAGGTTATATAAGGAGACCTTCTCATGGTGAAAGGTACATTGGAGATTGAGAATTACATCAAACTTATGATCTCATGAGTAAGATGTCATCAAAGAAATCAGTGTAGATTACTTGAGAAAAGGGGTTGGACAAGGAGAAATGGAAGAAGCTGCTACACCTTCATTCAAAGGATTGTAAGTACTTTTACTTGTTCTCATTAATATAATCAATGCTTGGCATGTTTCTTTCAAACTTGTTCTTGTTCCATATGAGTTTTTTTGTAGTAGATGGATCTATGATTGAGCTAATCTCAGTAGAGTAGGAAGTCCATTGTATCTTTGTTTGTTTTGTAGGACCTATCGAGGAGCTCAAGATCGAAGCTCAGCCTGGACTTTGTAGGGAAAAATGTCATTAATGAGGTACATATCTTTCTCCTTCTCTTTCATTTATTATCTTGATTAGATCTAAAAGGAATTCAGTGTCCATGTTAAGCACTTTTCTGTCTTGGCCTTAGGAGTCTAGAGACCAATAGGGAATCCACTTGTCCATAGGGGGATTCACTTACAACAAGGGATGCATCTAGAGAATACATGGAATACCTTATTCAGTCATGGGATTTGATGGATGTGAAGCCTCTAAGGGGTTGGTTCACTTGGTCAAACAGAAGATGGGGGGAAGGCCACATCACAACTAGATTAGATAGATTTTTAATAAGCAACAACTTTCTAGAGGACCTAGTGGTTTAATCCTCTCACGTTATTCTCTGGTCAGGATCTGATCATAGACCTATTACGCTAGATATTTCCTCGTAAGACCCCTTGGTCCACTCCCCTTCCATTTTAATCCCCGCTAGGTGCAAGATCCCTTATTCTTGGATTTAGTGGTTGCCTCCTGGAATTGTTAGATCTAGGGGTCCCTTGTTCATATTTGGGAGAAAAAACTCAAAATCACTAAGCTTTCCATCATAGGTTGGGTTAAACAAAAATCCTTGGAAGAGAAAAGGGAAGCGTAAGAACTAGAAGGTAAAATTGAAGCAAAAATAATACAACTGGAAAGGAGTCCTATCTCTGCTTCTATTTTAAAAGAGGAGCAAGAGGACTTCACCAATTATCAGAAAATTTTAAAGGCAAAAGAAAAGGATTGTCATCTAAAATCTAGAAGTATCTGGCTCCAAGAAGGGGACCACAACACCAAGTTTTTCCATCTTCATGAAAAGGCTAGATTGTGGAAAAAAACAATCATGGAGATGAAGGATGAGTCAGGAAGATATTTTTCAGGCCAACATCAGTTAGATCAAGTTGCTTACTCTCATTTTGAAGACCTTTACTTGGAAGAGGGAATGTGAGATTTGGAGGTGCAATAAAAGCTTCTAGAAAACATCCATGAACTTATTAGGGATGAATACAATGCAAATCTTATCATCCAAATGATGGAGGAAGAGGTTTATGGGGTAGTTCAACGATTGAATCCAAATAAGATTCCTGGTCCGGATGGATTTTCTGCTCATTTCTATATTATTTGTTGGCATATCATTAAAAATTATTTGATTTGCATGATCGAGTATGTTTAAAAGTAATATAGGATGGTGGGTAGTACCAACTCCTCCTTTCTTTCCCTCATCCCCAAAGAAACCAACCCTTCCACCTTTTCTCGCTTATGTCCCATCTCCCTGTGTAATGTCTCTTATAAGCTTATATCTAAAATCATTGCAAATAGAATCAAGCTTCTTCTTCCCAAATTAATATCTCATAATCAAGAGGGGTTTGTGGAAAAAATAGAGATGAGAGACAATATTTGGATTGCTCAAGAGACCATTCACTCTATAAAAATAAGAAGTGAAAAGGGGATGACCATTAAACATGATATGGAAAATGCCTTTGATAGGGTTCGTCACAACTTTCTCTTTGTTATCTTGATGAGATTTGGGTTTGGAGCGGATTTCATAGAGTGGATTTCAGATTGCATTAGGGAGACCTGGGTTTCACCTATGATAAATGGTAGGTAGGACTCCTTCTTCAAGATCTCAAGAGGCCTTCGCCAAGGATGCCCCCTCTCTCCCCTCCTATACATTCTTATGTCAGAATCCCTAAGTAGGAAATTAGAGAAAGCTTGCATCTCTAAACGAATATTGGGCATCAATATCTCATAGGGATTCAAATCATAAAGATGGATATCAGTGGCCACCCACCTATTCCACTAACTCAGAACAAATTTTTCCACCTTGGCAATTTTTCGGCAGTTTTTTGGGTCCCAAACTTCTGGGGTCATTTTGAGGCCCTAAATGACGTTTTGTGGGGATTTGGGGCCCAAAATATCACTAAAGGAATTGGCTTGGGGAAGTCTATAATCGTTCTTCTCATTTAGGCCTTTCCAACGGTGTATCGAGCACCCCAAATGGAGATCGTATGCAAAAGTTACGCCCCCGGGAAGTTGATGTATTAACTAACCCCATCGAGGCCTGCAAACCTTTTGGATTTTCATCTTTTGGGGTTAGGGTTTTGGATTTTCCTTATGTTAAAAAGGCCTTTAGATCCTTATTGTAACACCCATATTCTTGCAAATGAGCATATCCATCACATCTCTTCTCAGAGATAAGTTTCCACCATTCTAGCGAGTTCATTCACTCTGTATTTTACAGTTTTGTACATTTCACTCATTAATAGAAATTGTGTATTACTATATCTATGTTTTCATTGTTATATATCTTCTATATCTCTATTATATTATTGGATATCTGATATATCTCTTTTCATTTCTTTATTATATCTCTGCTCTCATTCTGTGCTGAAAATAATCTGGATCATCAAACGAGTCAATCACTCTCAGTTTGTGGATGACATGCTTCTTGTGGGGGTGCTTCTTCAATCATTGCAAAACAGTTCAAATAAATCCTCACAGATTTGATAAACTCTTCAGGAGGAAAGATAAACAAGAAAAAAAGTCATATTTATGTTTGGAACATTAACCAAAAAATGGATCTAAGCATTGTTGATATTCTACAATTCCCCTTGAGTGAAAATTGGACTTCTTTTAAATATTTGGGGATTCCAATTTGCTCCAAAAACCTCCCTAGCTCTGCCTGGTTCCCTATTCTAGAAAACATAAATGCCAAATTCATACAATGGGGATCTCAATGGTTGAATATGACAGATCGAGTGGTGCTAATAAAGGCAATTCTCTCAGCGTTACTGATGTTCCAATTTTCCTCCCTTCCGACGTCGATCATCATCAAGTCATCTAGAGGGCAGGAGATCAGGAAGTTCTTATAGGAGGGTTTCCAGTCAAATTCTAAGAGGTTGCCACTAGTAAACTGGAAAATTGTTCAAGCAACTAAACAACATGGGGGCCTTGGCATACTGGATCCTACCTTGTCAAACTTAGCTTTAGGTGCTAAAATCCTTTGGCGTTTGGTCTTTGACAAAGAAGACTGGTGGAAGAAATTTCTTTGGCATAAACATATTTTGGGGGACCAACTAAGAATTTTACACTCTCCTAATGTCTCAGGTCTAGGTTATCCAATTTGGAAGTTGATGAAGGCTTCTCTCTCACTTATTCAGAGCAAGTGCACCTTGGTGCCTCAGAATGGGAAATTGATTAATATGTGGACCGATGGTATCACGGGGAATCCTCCCTTTGGACAGGATATATCCTTGCAACTGCTGGTAATATGGTGTCATTCTCAAAATATTAGATCATTAATGGGCATATCCATCTAGAACCAGATGGGGTCTTAGAAAGGTTGGAACTTGGAGAATATTCCTATTTAGTTTCAGGATCTTTTCCACTGATTTTCCCATAAATTATCTAGTTGTGCCCCCTCTCATCGGTCATTCAAGGATTCTTGAGGTTGGGGAATTGGAATTTATTCAGTAAAAGCAGGATATGTCACGCTGTTGGCACAATCCTCCCTTCCTCCTTAGTCTTATCTATGGTCTAAAATTTGGCATTTAGATGGTATTCCCAAAGTTAATCTATTTTTCTCGACCCTGGCCCATGGGAAGATTTTGGTGGGAGGGAATTTGAAAAAGAGGGGATTTAAGAGACCCTTCAGATGCACCTTATTTCAGAGGAGGAAACAATATATAATTTTTTTCTAGAATGTCCTTATGAAAAGGTTTTCTGGTGTCACTCCGTACTCAACCTCCTCTTGCTTATCAACTGGTCATCTTTTGTCACCACATTATTCAGCCATTGGAATTCCTCATATCAAGGTACGTTTAAAAACAATCAAGTCTTCAAGTTTTTCATTTTGGCTGTTTTGAAATTTGTCACATAGAAAATATGGCTTGCTAGAAACAGAGCAACCTTTTCAGATGTCCTTCTCCCCCCAGAATGTGTAGAAAATAGGAGCACAAGGATGTTGGTTGAACATTGTATTCTCAAAATGAAAAAGATATCAGATAGTCAACATCCGTTGGATAAGGAGGAAGAATGGTTGAAATATCTTCATCCCTCTCTTACTGAATCAATCTCCTTCTCATCCCCTCCCATTTTTTCTTCTCTTCATACCAAATGGCAGTTGCGACTCACAAAGGAAGAATTTTCCCAGTGGCTAGAGAAGCATGACAAGAATGTATTATGTTTTGATGGTGCCTCTAAAGGAAACCCCGAGGTGGCAAGTACGGGTGGGGTCATATTTTCCCCAGGAAAAAATAAGAGAACAACCTTTTCTTGGAGCCTGGGGGTGGCCTCGAATAATCAGGTGGAATCTTACGCTCTTTTACAAGGCCTGTGTTTATCCCGATAAGAGAACATTGCATCTATTACAATCCTAGGTGATTCAAAAGGAATTCTTTCTCACCTTAGAAATCATTCTCTGTCCGCGGATATGAAACTCAAAAATATCTTCATTAGGATATACAATGAATTGGAGAGTTGGATTGACATTCAAATATTTCATGTGCTCATACATAGAAACACGCTTGCTCATGCTCAAGTGAATATGGCCACCCAAGCAGAAGTGGGAACTATTCGCATAAATGAACGAGTTCACCATTCACATATCCCCTAGTAGATACAAATTCACCATATGTTCTAATGGACATATTAACATATTTTAATTTAGGACCTTTGTGGCCTTGGCCTCATTCCATTTCATCCACCATAAGTGATGGACCACATTTCCTCCCTCCATCACATCTCTACAGTAAAATATTGACATGTCGATATTTCTCCAAGCGCTTAGCAAGCAGTTAGGAGGTATGGATCCTTAGCCTCCCACATGTTTTATCCTCTTTAATCTTTGAATCATGTTGGTTTTGTTATCCCGCATGGATTCACATACAATGTTGCAACATTTTGTATGCTCCAACATTCATGGAGATGGTACCTTTCCTTCATTCTATTTCATCACCACCCTGGAAGTTATCATCATCCATTCAATACAATCATAGTTTGTTTGTCTTGATGGATATATGCAACATGTGAGAAATCATTCAATGTATGTTTCCATATTTGGTTCATCCTCCTCCTCAGTTGTGGTGGATGAGTGGGTAAATTCTGGTGCCTATTTCAAGAAGGAATCTCTAGGTTTGATGTGCACCCCCGGAAACATTCAACAATTTAATTGGCATCATTCTCTAGTGTACCGTTTATTAGATCAAATCTATATTTTGTCTACACCAAGATCCATCTCGACACCATCCTAGTCGCGATGAATTAGTGGAATTAGAACATACAGTGCAGGTCATCCTTCTCATGCTTGATAATTCTTGATAATATCTTAGTTCAATTTGTGCAACACCTAGATTTGTTGATTGACCAACAAACAAGGAAACAATGAATCGAGGATGAAGTGGGATCCATCATATCAGAGGTAGAGGAGGTTTGTCTCCACCCTGTGAAGTCATCTTCCACCATCACTCCCTCAAGAGTCTCAAACGAGGTGCCTTCCCCATTTTCGCCCCGTGAAATTCCATACTTAAATTAGCCACCTGCACTAGAAGCCCTAGATTTGAATAGGAAAGATTTTTAGCTCTATCATTTTTTCCTATGCATTTTTTTTGTGTCATGTGCCTTAACACATTCTATCGTTCATATAGTTTTAATTTTCATGGATTTAGTTCTAGCATTAAGATTGTAGAGAATGGTTCATTTTGTTTAGTAACTATGGAGTCTATTTTTGGCCAGCGAGTTCAGGACTCTTTTGTCTTTGTAATACTCCACACTGTGAGTCTCCTCACAACTTTTGATTCAATATAATTTTCCCTAGTTTCTTTCAAAAAAATAAAAATAAACAAACATGTATGGAAAAAGGAATTGCCATTATATTAAAGTAAAATTACCCCATTAACCCACTCGGTGTAAGCAAAAGGAACCACCATTATATTAAAGTATAACATTGGTTTCAATAATTTATTGTCCTGACACATCATAAAGATACCCACACTTTGTGTCGAGTTAAAGACATTGACATTATACTTAAAAAGTGTATACATCAGATCTAAACCAAGAACATATTAGGAACTTGAAGATAACAAAAGGAGGATGGAAAAGGTCTTTCTTGATAGCAATAATACACCAGAAAATACATAACTGACTTGTTACCATAAAACTTAAACCCTCAAGCACACAATATAATCTATACTCACGGTCACAGGCTTCTTATTATGAACCATTTGGCCATCAGGGGACATCACTCATTTATGGAAAATCTAGTTTTTTTTATATACATAGTGTTAAACATACAAAAATACATGACCTCCTTATTCCCTTGGTAAGTTGTGGTTATATCATTCATCCAATTGAAAAAAATACTCTATATGCTATAAAATTCTAATTTTTCTCCTCCGCTCACATAAAAACCTTCATAGATGAGCCAACGCTGAACAAACTTTAAACCTAAAACTATTTACAAAAATATATTCACATTGACTTGGAAAAAACTCTACAAACTCTCTATGCAACTTGGATTCATATTCCCCATGATAAAGTGTTCTTCATTATCAATGTACATTTAATTAACAGTTCCCCTACAGACACAATGAATTCACTTCAGTCATTATTCCTCATATTTCCAAGGAGGTAATGACTACCTTGCAATGTTACAATTGGGAATATCAATCATCACTACAAAATTACCCTTATTATATGATCGTTCCCAAAACAAGCACAAATGTAATTGAGGTAACAAATAATAATTATAAGATATGTTATTAAATGAAAGACTGGCCAGTCATAAACTATAGAGCTTCTGGGTTCTTCTCTTTGGGATTTGTCAGATCCACTCTTCCCATCACCGACTCTTCCATCAACAATGTCGTTATTCTTCTTCTTCTTACTTCTCCATGGAATCTATCATTCTCATGGTGTCACTATTACACAATATGTCAAATCCCACAAACATAAATCCAATGTTCTACGATTGATCAATTTCATGGAAAACAAGAAGGAGAAAATCCATGGATGCAACAGTGCAGAAACCAATAGAAAACATATCAAGGTTACTTACAAGAAGAAAGAGAGTTTAAAGGGATTGAGGTTGTTGGGAAAGAGGGAATATCCACAGATAGTGAACGAAGATAACCAAGAGGCTTAATAATGGTGATACTCTGTGTTACTTGTCTTTTTGTATCATTCAATCGTTGGAACAATTTTTGTCTCACCAATTTTATGTTTAGTGTGGATTGAATGCAGATCTAGAGGTTATTAATGGGTGAGGGTTTGATATTTTATTTATGAAATACCATTGTATGGATTAGAATTTGTGGATATAGAAGGATTCTATAAAAGTAGGGCCATTGGGTTTATTCTCATAAATTTTGACAAAAATATGCATTTTAAAGAATATGGTACAAATCTCACAAAATCGTTATTACTAGAAATATCAACCAATCTAGTGCTTAAAAAATCTGTTTGAATGCGAGTGTTTAAGTAAATCTACATTTGGTTTGCAATGGCACTAACCTTAGCTAGATCCATCTACAAATTTTACATAAATTACCCTAGGGAGACGACCCAACAAAAAAATCTTCGATCGCCCGTTAAGTTTTCCAGAAAATT
This sequence comes from Picea engelmannii, assembly GCA_009831015.1. Lineage (NCBI taxonomy): Eukaryota > Viridiplantae > Streptophyta > Pinopsida > Pinales > Pinaceae > Picea > Picea engelmannii. Next base: position 222,639 of record ML781694.1, on the reverse strand, counting down.
ATTCAAACAAAGGAGTTAAATTTTTCGACAAACTAACTTTAACAGAGAAGGAAAAATCGTGGGCATAGTACCTTGCAAATTCTCTCAGAAACATTTGAAAATGGTCGTCAATTGATGTAGGGTTCAAATCCTTCCCAACCTTAGTTGAGTTAACAAATATATGCAAAGACACTAGAGTCTCATGTTTCGCTTCCCTATTGAACATTCTCTGTAACTATTACTCGAGGTAGTTCTGTTAGTTTTCCACCATATCCATCCATAGCCTCCACTGTCATAGGGAAATGCATGTGGCTTTTGAGATACATGCGAAGAAGGCTAGAGCTGCGGGTGTAGTGTCTATTACAAAGAATCTTCTTTTGTCGTCTCCAATGTTCCAAGCAATTCATATGTCGTCTCAAATGTTTCAGAACATATGTGCACTGCCATGCACATTGACACATGGATTCCTTCCATACGTCGTCGACAAACGACGAAATTGGAAAAGAGTCTATCCCTTATAAAACACCTTCGCGTAACAAGAAATCGTGATCATGATAAGGTTTTCCTTGTCCTTTATAGTGGTTGAAAATTTTTCTCCAAGTGTCACAAACCATTTCTCCATACACCATGTACCTACGCTAACCCAATTCCTGCATGCAACATAAAACTATGCCAAGTGTTGCAAATAATATTTCACAACATGTGATATCTTGAAACTATAGTAGTTTCCTAAATGCATATGCATTGTACGACTCGTTTGCATGTGGTGGTTGTGCATGCTATGTGTTGAGTTTGTAGGTTTCAGATGACACCTAGTTGTGCAACATTGAAATAAGTGTTTTGTTGTGTAGAGAAAAAATAAATGTAGATCATCTCATGGCACAACATTTATATGAAATGTTTTTCTGATGACTTAGCATATAGTGGAAGGATGGAAATTCCAAACACGAGACATATAAGTTTTGTAAATTAACAAGAATAAATAATTTAACACACAATTTTATTATTATAATAATATGACTTCCTTTTGAAACGAGTGAAATCTTGAAAACAATTGTATTTTTTTTAGTTGCGATAATAGTGTTGACTTACCCCCGAGGTGTAGGGAAGTCAGTGATGGAGTGTATTGTTAAGGCACTCTATTATGTGAAGTCACTGACCTATATTTTTAAAATTTACATTAAATAAATAAATAAATTGAAAAAAAAAATCGCAAGTTGGTTTTAAAAAAAAAGGATTAAAAAACACCCATTTTAAAAACAAAAACTGTAACCTGAATTTTTATTTATTTTTAAGTTAAAAACTAAAAAAAAAATGGAATATTTTTTTAAAATGAAGAATGAAGTTAAAAATATATTTTATTAAAAAAAAATTAAAGAAAAACTTTAAAAAGGGCTAAAAAGAAAAAAAAGGAAAAAACACTAAAAAAAATAAAAATATATATAAAAAACTAAGAAAAAATGGGGAAAAAAATTAAGGTAAAAAATCAAATTTATAAAAATAAAAAAAATTAAAAAGGTAAAAAGAAACGTGTGTGTGTGTGTGTGTGTGTGTATAAAATACAAAATTTAATATAAATTTTCTAAAAAATACGAACACAAAAAATTAAAATAAATAATTAAAATTATATCTATGCGGTCTTGAACGGGAATAATACTTCTCTACGGTTTTGAAACTCTGTGGTTTTGAATGGAAATATTACTTCTCAACAGTTTTGAAGGAGATATTTTATTTCTTACATTATATATTACTTCTCTGCGGTTTTGAAGGAGATATTTTATTTCTTACATTATATAATACTTCTCTTTGGTTTTTGCCTTTTTTTACCAGAATAATCTCTGTATTTTCTCTCGGTTTCTTGTTGAGGGGAACTTCTCTGCGGTTTTTGGAAATTATTTTTGGCTTCTTCAACCGGTTGAGAAATTGGACACGTGAAATGAGGCGAGTCACTTTTTACTTTGATTCAATTTTAATTTAAAATATATTTATAATGTATTAACGTGTGAAATTAAAGAGATTTAATTTATTTATTTATTTTTTTAAGTTTCATAAGTAAAAGTTAATTTGAGAGATAATAATTAATATCATTATTATTAATTAAAAAAAAAAAATCCATTTTTAAAGTCAATCCAAAATAATAATTGTTACATTTTTTCTCTTCTTTTCAATATATCACACTTCACCACCTATTCCAAAAACCCATCCTAACAAGGGGAGGCCCCCCCAAATCACCCTAGAGATCCTTTATGATTATATGGAATCAGTAGAAAAAAGGTGAGAAGAGAGAGATGCCAAATTTTAAATAGAGTTAGAATCATTAGAAAAAAAGAGTGAAGAAAGAGATGTAAAACTCCAAATAGAGCTAGAAGAAATGATTGATAAAAAAAATTAGACTCTTCAAAGATACCATTCAAACTCAAATAGAGGATAGTTTTTTAGGGTTCAAGAGTGAATTGTTGACAATGAAGGATATGATTCAAGAAATGGAAAAACATAAACAACCAACCAAAGAAAGAGAGGTTGAAGAAAATCACAACTTGAGAGATAGGATTAAAGAGCTAGAAGAAAAACCAACCAACAATTTGACCCTCAATAATATGGAAAATGAATTGGATATCAAACACATCAAAGAGGAAATGAATAAGCTAATCGAACTAGACTATGAGCATAATAAACGAGCCTTGAACCTCATAATTTTTGGTATAAAAGAACAAAAAGAGGAGGATATGCTACCAATAGTAAAAGAAGAATTAAATAATAAATCACAAATTGATACAACTTACCTCATAGAAGAAAAGAGGTTAGGAAAAATAATTGATCACAAAGATAGGTTGATCCTTGTCAAAGTAAGTTGTAATGACCATAAATATATCACACTTAGTAAATATTTGAGCTTGAAAGGGTCGAGAATATTTATAAATGAATACCTCATTCCCAAAGACCAAGCTGAATTAAGGAAGGAAGTTCAAAAGGTAAAAGAAGTTAGGAAAGAAGGAAAATGTGCAATAATTAGAAATCGAGAAGCTATTGTTTTTTTTTTACAGAAATGGTTAGCGGAGCTTTGTATTAATAACAGTGGACCTGCCACTGGGGTTCGATACATCGATAGAGAATTTCTTGTAAACTTGAAAGCATAAACCTAAATATCCTAACTCAGTACTAGTTTCGAGAACACAAAGACTATTTCAGCGAGCCTGAACGGCTTCGCGTCATTACATCACTTCTAGGATGGGTGTTTTTTTTCCTCTTTGACATTGTTTTCCATTCATTGCTCTGGTCCATAACTTGGCCTTCCATCGAGCCTAAAGCGTCTTCCTTATCAGCTAAGTCTTCCCAGCTTGCGGCCGGGGGATCTTGTTGGTTGGGCGACTTGGGAGAGTCTTCTGCTTCCCCCTTAGTAGGGGGTTTGATTTCGTCTTCAGCTTCTGCCTCTTTTGCCTCTTCAAGGGTCTTACTTTCAAAATGAGGTTTCGTTGGTACCCCCTTCCACCAGGTGGGCTTGGACAACCTTTTCTTCCCCGGTGGTTTTCCACAGTTACGGGCTAAGTGCCCCGTTTCGAAGCAGTTCCTACACCTGAAGTTGAGATTCTCATAGTCGATTTTTTGGGTCCTTGAGTAGTCCTTGCCTTGAAGAATAATTTCAGCTGGGAAACCTTTGGAGAAATCCATTTCCACACTGATTCGGGCGAAGGTGGAGCGGGCTGGCTTGGAGTCCGAACTTCTGCAGAGGAACTTGCCGAGTCCATTGCCAATCGAATGAAGAGATTCATCTCCCCAGAAATGCAAGGGAAAATACGGTAGTCTCACCCATACTGGGGCTAAAGAGATATAATCCATGGAGGGGTCGAAGGCAGGGGTCCAGAGTTGCATGGACGGGCCTGCTCTGCCCCAGAACCATGGCCCATAGTTAAACACTTTATCTCTGTCACTTGTAGAATCAAAAACTACCACAAAAAACCCTTTTGCACAAGGGCAGGGGATGCCTTCTCCATATAAGAGAGAGTACCATTCGAAGGAGAACCAGGAGATTAAATATGGAAGAGAGGGCCAAAACCCATTGAATCTGCAAACTAGATCTTGCCTACTGTAATGGCGAGCATGAGTTAAGGCCTCTTGCGGCATTGGAATGGAAACTGTCGGAGCTTCAGGAACTACTGCATGCAGCCCGGAGGGGTGACCTCGGAGAGATGCAACCTTCGGGACCAATGCATGCAGGCCGGAAGGAGACCTTTGACGCGAAGCCACCTCTTTGAAGGATAGGGTTAGCACCGGAACTACCGACGAAGCTCCCGGGAATTCACCTGCAAGAGAGGTCGGCCCACAGGAGAAAGTCGTGACCGAGGGAGGGAGGTGCGCAGCCATTGTCGCGGCCTTACCAAGAGAGGTGATACCATGATTGGCCGCCAAAGGAAACGGCTGCTTCTGCAAAGGAGGGCGGAGGAGGAGGCCCGCAGCCATTGCCGCGGCCTTACCAGGGATGCCACCGAGATTTGGAGACGAGGGGGCCGCCATTGGGGAGAGAATACAGTGAAGGAGGCAGGAGACGTTAGCCGACGGCCTTCGGGAGAACCAGGAGCGTGGGTGCAGTGCTAGGGTTATTGTAATATTATATTTTATAAAAAAAAAAAAAACAGAAATCGAGAAGCTATTGTTAGGGATATAGACCAGAAGGATAATAATAAATAGGAATTTGGGACACTCGGGATCCTTTTTGGAACTGTCATGGCTTTCCATGGCACAAAGGTCCTATGATAAGTTAGATCCCGAGTGATATTGATATTATTTGTCTTGTTGAAACTTGGGAGTATGAGGATTCTAAGGTCCCTAACATAGAAGTGTGGTTGGCATGGAACAAAAAATTCCATCGTAGTGGGATAGGAGGCATAGCTTGTTATATTAGAAAGAAAATTTCTCCTCACATTCAACTTCATAAGATTGACCCTCTCAATCAATACATTTGGATAGAAATTTCAGACACCAATGCCAAGAAGATGTATATAGCAATTTTCTATTTTGAACCTATTAATTCTAATTTTTATAAGAAAAACAATCTAGATAGCAATTGTCCCTATAATAATTTAGAACAAGATATTTATAGTTTGAAAAATGAAGGTAATATCCTCCTGCTAGGAGACTTTAATGCTAGGACTGCAACTAAACAAGTTACTCTTTTATGTACTAATTTCAACCATAATCCTTTATGGATAGATGAGGACCTTGTTTTATATAATATCTACAAAAGAAGCTCTGAAGGCCTAATTGATAATTTGTTTGGTACTAAGTTAGTCAAGATCTACAACTCTCAAGACCTAATAATTTGCAATGGAGTAATGAAGTGGCCAAACTCCAACCAGATGACTTGTATTCATGGGATAGGTAGGAGTGTCTTAGATTATGTGATATCTGATATCCTTGTTTCCAACCAAATAGCAACTTTTAACCTTTTAAATGATCATGATCCCGACTCTGATCATTAATCTTTAACCCTAACTCTAAACGTTTCCATACACAGGAGCGCCATTGAAGAGAATTATGATAATCAAAGAAATTTGTGCTTTGACAAAAGTAAAGTTGACCTTTTCTTAAAGGATTTAAATATTAAATTAAATCTCCTAACTTATAAGGAAAACATTGAGGAACTCTATCATAATTTTACAACTACCCTTTCCACTTCTATTAACAAGTTCTCTTTCGAGGTGTCCTATAATAATAATAATAGAACGAACAACCCTTGGTATGATAAAGAATGTAAAATTGCTAGGAAATCCATTAGGTATGCTTCTAATGAGTCCTTAAACTTGATAAGATCAATACGTACAAATTGTTGGAAGATTGATTGTTGTCATTGATGTCAACCCTTGTCATGGGTTTTGGACCGCAAGATTGATAAAGGTATTTGGACATGAAGGAAAATGCACATGCATATACAACACCCATGAATGGATAGTATACATCATGTTGTTTCCGATGGTATGTGGCATGTCACATGGATCCTCATGGTTTAGGAGAAATGAATTTTTGAAGATGACAAAGTGAATTGAAAAAGGAATTACATGTAGGCCCTGAAAATAATTAAAGAAAATAATTACAAAATAAGAAAGTGTCAGGTCGGCCCTAATGTTAAAAGGAAGTGACATAAATGGTATAAATAAATATCATTATACATTCATTTGATACAAGTCGAATTTCAGAGGGAAGAAGAAGTAAAAGAAGGCCGGATTTCAAGGGAGGATGAAGTCTTTTGGTGATGTGTTCTAAGGTATATTATTTTCAGGTCATCTTACCATTTTTGCTATAATTTTTTTTATAGAACTATTCATATGGTGAAATCGCTATGGTATTGATAAGACATATAAAGGTACCTCTGGTAAAAGGTTCAGCTCTTGATTCGCTATAATTATGGAGATACACTCTGTGGAATATAGGGTTTGTGACCAGTCCTGAAACTAGTCAATAAACATGTGTTCTGGGTAAAACAATCATAATTGTTTCATACAGACTCCAAATGCATTGGGACCACTTCCATTGGAAAGAGTATGGACTGTATTTTTTTGTATGCAAGTTTCAGAATCAGATGTTAAATATTGAGCGCGGGGTATGCTTTACAAGTTGGGTATTCTGAACAGACCAGAATTGAATAAAGTCTACCATTCTTTCTATAACCTCTTTTTGGGGAGGATTCAAGGAGTGAAAATTAGAGGAGTTTCATAGAATACATTGTAACATTATCTACAGGATCATATTACTCCAAGAATTGAATAATTGCAGAAATTGAAGAAGTCTCAGAAAGCATTATCAGGTTCTATGTGATGATTGGTTGATGATGATGATTTAATGTAAAGTTTTATTATCTCTCATATATTATTGGGTGGAAGGAAGGGGAAAGGATAGAGAGTTCAAATATCTCTTGATATTGGAGGATTGTATCTTCCTCTTGGAGTTTTATCCCTCCCTTTACATTTGGAAG
>ML781694.1:195858-212691 GCA_009831015.1 Picea engelmannii | reverse complement strand
AAAACTATTGATTATTTCTCATATATTGTGCATGGTGTATTGTGGTGTATTGATGTAACTCTTATACTATTGTTCATTGCTCATTGGATATAATTGAATGGTTTAAGTATAAGTTAAAAAAGGTTTTTAAATTGTACTTGATACTGATTCACCCCCCTCTCAGTATCAACACAAATCCCTAATCAAAAGGGGAAAAAAGGTACTATATTAATAAAAGGAAAGAGCAACCATCACAACTATATAAGCTGGATCCTAAGAAGTTTTGGAGCCAAATTCTAAACCGCAATAATAAATAAAATAATAGGATTCCCTTACGGGATTGGAATTGCTACCTTAAAAGTCTTTACAAGTTCCCTAATGCCATGGAAACCATTCCTATTGTCCCTACAAAAGAAGAAGTTTTTTCTTTAGATGACATAGAGTTAGGGGTTAAAAGGCTTGCATATGGAAAAGATAAGGACATTGAAGGCTACCAAGATGAAAACTTTAAAATTGGAGGGCATATCCTTATCCCTCACATACAAAATCTCTTCAATTTAGAATTCAAGCACGGCTTCCCTAAACCTTGGACGTAAAGACTCATTGTTCCTATTTTTAAAAATGGGAATAGAAACATTCCCTCTAATTATAAGACCATTATGATTAGCCCGATTTTATCCAAGCTTTATGGAATTATTTTGGAAAAAGAAGATTAGCCTTTGGCTAGAAAGTCATGGTTAAAGAGATAAAGGCCAGGTCGGGTTTAGGAGATATCATTCAACTGTGGACCATATTGTTACCTTTATGATCATTGCAAAGGAGCTCTGCAATACTAAAACAAATATTTTTTGTTGTTTTGTTGACTTTAGAAAATATTTTAACATGGTTCCTAGGCAAAAACTTTGGAATAGGTTGGAAGAGATAAAAGTGTCTCTCGAGTTGAGTGCTGCTACAATAAGGATGTATGAGAATGCTATTGCTAATTTTAAAAACACTGAGGGCTGGTCAAAAGATATTAACTGCAATATTGGAGTCAAATAAGGTTGTCCCTTGTCCCCTACCCTTTTTGGCATATACATTGACAAGTTAGAAGATTTCTTGGAAAAAACAGGTTGTGTTGGCCCTACTCTCACTGGTATAGTCATCAATCTTCTTCTTTATGCCGATGATATCGTTCTTATGGAAAAGAGTCCCCACATGATCTTGAAATCTAACTAAGAATCCTCAAGGATTTTTTCTCCAATATGGGTATGACTGTTAATATTGATAACACTAAGGTCATGATTATTAAATCCAATAAGATCACTTATGATACCTCCGTATATGACAACAAAAACTTGTAGGAAGTGACTTCATATAAATATCTTGGAATTGATATTCACCACAAGGTCAATTGGAATTATGGCATTGAGAAAAGGATTATTAAGGGATGGAAAGCTTATTATGAGCTTGAAAACAATTGTAAATCAGCTGATCTTTGGAGTTGGGATAAGAACAAACTCCTCTTTGAGACTCTTGTTACACCTATTATTCTTTATGGATGTGAAGTCTAGGGCTATAGTATCTCTCGTGAATCATGGAGAAAGATAGAGAAAATACAAAAGAATTTTATAACCTATAATCTCAAAATTAAAGGAAATATGCCCTATCCCATCCTCCTCTTAGAAACAAGCCTCTCCCCCATTGAGAGCATGGCTATGACTAGATACCTAATGTATAAGAACAAGTTAAACAACATGGAAGATAAGAGGCTTCCTAAAATTGCTTCAAAATCGAGTCATAACCACCATCGACTCAAGAGAGGATGGCATAAAGATGCTTGGTCTTGGCTAAATTATTGGGGAATCATGGAAGACACCATTTTGCATAATAAAGATCCTGTTAAAAAAATCATCAAATCAAAATTTAAAGAGAAATTGTGGTGTGATAAAAAATTAGAGGAAAATAAAATTAAGGTATTATAAGGATGTAATCAACCCTAATCTAGAAGATCAAAATTATCTATCTATTTTGCCAATTGTTAACAAAAAAATAAGCATTGCTAAGATAAGAACAAATTCTCATGAACTCCATAGTGAAACTAGGTGTTGGTCAATTCCTAAAATGCCATGGGATGAAAGAGTGTGTCACCTTTGTGACATTGAGAAGGTTGAAGATGAAAAACACTTTCTCTTAGATTTTCCAGCCTATACCCATATTAGATTTCATTTTCAAAATATTTGTCACACTACCAACCTTCCTAACCTCGTAACTCAACACAAGTATGGTGATCTTGGAAAGCTTCTCTTAATGCTTTTTTAGCACAGAAACAAAATTCGGTCTTAGTGGATGTTAGTCATCATCATCATCATCATCATCATCATAATATATATATATATATATATATATATATATATATATAATATTTAAAAATTAAAAAATTATGGTGTCTATCTAGTGTCTTGGAGCGGGATGTAGGGAGGGGCCATGCCTAACATCGCCCCTCATGTCCTCCTCCATAGTATCCCAACGTGGTGGGCATGGGGGATGATGTTGGGCATCACCCCTTCCTACGTTCTGCTCCAAAACAATCGATACAATTTAAACTTTTGTTTTTTATTTTAAAATTTTTTAATTTTAGTTTTACATTGCTATTTATTAGATTTTCTTTTGTTTTCTTAGTTGTTTATAAATAAAATTTAATATGGTTTAGGTTTTATTTTAAAATTGTTTTTGAAATATTTTTTTTATAACTTTAATTTAATTTAATTTGTTTTGGTTTTATTTAAAAATTGTTTATATAAGTTTTAGTTTATGTTTTCTTTTGAATAATTTTTATTTTAGATACATTTTTTTAATATTTAAAAAAAAAAAAAAATTCGTCTTTTTTTCGTCTTTTTTGTTTTTTTCAAAAAACAAAATTGTGTTTCTAGGTTTTTTATTATTCTTTTAAAAAAAAAAAAAAAAATTATTGTTTTTCGGAGAAATTTTAATTTGTTTAGTTATTTTTATTTTTCACCTTTTTTTTAATTTTGGTTATGAACATTTTTTTTAATGTGTTTTTTTTCTTCACTTTTTAAAAAACTTCTCTGCGAACAATTTATCCTTTCTATTTATTTATTTTTAATGTAAATTTAAAAAAAAATAGAATTAATTAGTAAATAAATTTTCAAGTGACCAAAGAAATCCAAATTTGGTTTTTTTTTATTTGCATATGTATCTATTGCCAAGGCCACAGTTTCAATTAGGTTGTAATTTTAACTCCCCCAAAAAACTTGGTGCTACTATTAGCGTCACTTTTCGATTCGAGGGTAAATTTTAGGGTTTTTTTTTTCATTTGTCAAGGACGAGATTTCAAACAAGTTCAAACAAGTCACAATTTTAACCATCCCTAGCACCACATTTTTATTCGGGGGTTGATTCTAGTGTTTTTGACATAAAAATATGTCCTTTTAGGGCCAGAGTTCTCGTTAAGTTGGTAACTTTGTTACATGGTGTGATTAAATTTCAAGGGTCACTCTTAATTTCAAGTTGAAGGGTATATATTCACCCTTCCATGATGAAAAATTCTCTTAATTTCAAGTTGAAGGGTATAGATTCACCCCTTCATGATGAAAAATTGAATAAGTAGTTGTACTTGAATTGACAAGAGTAAGTTAGGTACATACTAAAAAAATATTCTAAATAAAATATTATCCTTTCAATTATTTAAAATGTTTAAATTTAAAGAACATAGACAATATACTTTGTAATTTCAAATATAACCTTTTGATGGGTTATCTATACACAAGTTTCTTCTCTCACTTATTTTCTTTTATTTTCAATATTAACACTTCGCCACATTTCAAAACCTCAACTTGTTAAGGGGAGGCCTAACAAAGTCACCCTAGAGAATATTTATGAACATATAGAATCATTATAAAAAAGGAGATTAGAGAGAGAAGCGGGTTGGAAAAAATGCTTGATACCAAATTTAGATTGTTAAAAGACAATATTCAGACACAAATGGATACTAGGACATTATCTTATATTGTCTCATATTGGCAGTAGTCGTGTCTCCTTTGAACATAATATTATCTCATATAATACAAAATTTAATATGAGGGGGGCGATGGACTTTGCGTTTGATCTCTTAACTACAGTATGCAATTGCAGTTAACCTTTAAAGTCCACAGTCTCCCCTAACCTAGTGGTCAGGTTAAGCACGGTGGTTTGCATGAAGGTTCTCTGGTGGTTTCTTCCCAGTATTTTTTCTTAGTTCAGAGTTATTGTTTCTACGATAGTTCGTCCCTCAGGTTCTGTCTTGGAGCGGCGAACGTGGAGAGTCAAGAAGTCACCATGGAGAAGCTTCCAGAACATGTGACCACTAGAAGAGAACAACAAAGCGGGGAAGGCTTATGGTTGGATACAGGTGGAGGTCTTGGGTTCCATGCGGAGGAGAAAACCTCTCTCAATCAGGCTCTGCACCAGGCTCTTGACGCAGAGTTACCTACACTTTCTGGTAAGTTGACCCTTTCTCCGCCCCCTTTGAGGAATGAGATTTATGATGGTTGCTTCGAGACTTTCTTAGAGTTCTTTGCTTCTGGTCATCTTGACCCTGAAGGAGGAATTATTTCCTCTCTTATCCCCCCAGATGATATAGCCTTGGATTGGATCTCTCAGAAAGAATGAGGGTTTATCCTCTCTTCGCCTCCTACCAGTCCAGAAAACACAGGTTGCGGGATTTTACCTTGTGGATAAAAGCTCTGCCCAGACACTGGTGTGGAACGAGGTAGCGCAACGTGCTTGCACACATGAGTCACGGGTTTTCTGGAGGACCCGACCAAAACAAATTCCTCCAAGGGATTTATCTCATCCCTCCTTGACGTTGAAGAGAAAAGGGGTTTCATCCAGGACAAAGGGGGTTTCTTACCGTTAACAAAAAGGTCTTCATTCAGTCCAGAAGGTTCCTGGGAACAAAGGGGAAAAACCAGTGTGGGGCAGAGACAGAAGAGGAAATATTTAAAAACCAAAGGAAAAGTGGGGAATCTCATGCTCGGGGAAGAGGTAGGTATGAACCTTTTTATTCAGTTGGAAAACCAGACCCTAGTCGGGAGGGCTAGTGGTAGATCCTTTGCGCACAAAACCATCATCGAGTGGGCACATTCAGCTTGGAAAGAGCATCTTGGATACGTCCTAGAGATCACTAAATTAAACAAGAAATGGTTTTCCTTCAACTTTCTTCAACCAGATCATGCAAAATGGGTTCTGGGCAAAAACTAGAGTGTCAACAACTCCCCTCTTTTCTTAAAGCCTTGGAACCCCCTTTTTGATTCCACGAGAGAAAAATTGGACAAAATCCTAATTTGGGCCCGTCTCCTAGCACTACTGCTACAATTTTGGACTTTGGACTACTTCAAATCCATTGGAAATTTCTTGGGGGAGTTCTTAGAAGTAGACTTATCCTTTGAAGAGACAAAACAAAGGAAAGTAGCAAGGATTCTAGTAAATTTAAATGTTAGAGAAGGAATAGGAGAGGAAATTGATTTAAGCTGGGGAAGCTATACATATTCACAAATTTTGGACTATGAAAACGTCATGTTTAGATGTCATCGGTGCCATCAGTATGGGCACTTGGTGATGAGTTTTCATCTTCCTTTAAGAAATAGAGGAAGACTTTATTACGGTGTTAAAGGGAATAAAGTGACTCAAGAAGAGGGTAGCAGACACACAGAAAATACAGATGTTGAAGCTCGAGATTCAATGGACTTAAAGCAGCATTGAGTTTCTTCCAAAGATCCTCGTCAGCAAGAATTCTTTGATACTCTAGGTGGACAAGAAGAGGAAGGATCCTAGCCTACAAGCCTTATCAATTATGGATCGTGAAACACAAGGACTCTGGTCACGGGTAATCCTTTACCCCTTTCTCCCCTTATTAATGTTTTAATTAAAAATATTACTCTAGAAGGAAATGAGTGGTTGGAGGCTCTCAAAAATATGTCCATTAATATCGGTCCTCCTCCATAGACTAAGAGAGTCTCATACCCTTATAAGGAAGGTTCCCCCTTGGGTGACCCACCCTCCCCAAAGTGACTTTGTTATGCTGAATATGAATCTTCGTCACCCTCTCTCTCCACCGAGACTACGACTTCTCGGTATTTTCTTAGATCACAAAAGGAAACCTTACCCTCGGGGGGGATGGGAAATGAAGTAATATTGTCCTTTGATAGAGGAGGTCGTGGGAGAAAATCATTGATATCAAAAGCATAGTCCAAATCCAGGATAGACCTTCTAGCCGGAAAACAACAATCAATTGAAAGGGCACTTAGAGCAATGAGGCCCCAAGGAAGGGTGTCGGGATGAAGTGCATGTCTTTCAACTATAGCGGTTTGGCAGGTGCCCTAAAAAAACTAGCCTTGAAAAGGGTGATTTCTTCGAAACACCTTGACATTTTACTTCTACGAGAAACCTTGGGAGTAGGTGAAGAGATAAAATATTGTATGGAGCAACTACTCACTGGATGGTAGTTTGAAACCCTGGATGCCTTGGGAAGATCTGGGGATTTGGAAACAGGATGGAACACTCAGAAAATACAATTCATAAATTCCTAGGGTATAGATTCAGGTCTTGGAATTATTGTCCTGGCTCCGGATATAAAGGATGGTCTTCATATTATTAACATCTATGGTCATTATGAGAACATAAAACCTTTCTAGGACTCTCTCCTAAAAAAATCCTTTCTAAAACATCACCTGATTTTAGGGGGAGATTTAAACCTCTCACTGTGGCTTTCGGAAGCGTGGGGGGAGCATGCTAGGTCTGACCCTTTGGCTAAGTTTTTCAGTCAAAACTTTATTTAATGGAAATGAATGGATCTTGATCCCATCTTTCTCAAACGTACCTGGAAAAGTATCAGGGTAGGGGATGAAGGAGTTGCTAAAAGGTTGGATCGCTTTCTAATAGTTGACTCCCTTCTGGAAAAAAAAAACTAACTTTAAAGCAGTGGATTGGATTTGGGGTTATATATGATCATTACCCGATCTTCTTGGAATACAGACAGGGAACTAAGAACCCAACCATTCCTTTCAAATTTAACAAGACATGGCTAGAATATGACTCCTTTCTTAGTCTTGTAAAAGAGAATCGGATACCCTTCCATCAGGACAGCCCTCAGTTGACAACATTTTAGTTTGTAGAAAATCTGAAAAGGATCAAAGAGGTAGTAAAACCCTGATCCTCCAAAACAAGAAAAAATGAGGACAAGGAACTAAAATAAATTGAACTGGAGCTACAAATATTTTCTGAAGAAGAAGGGGGGGGGTGTTCTACTCCTGAGTAAAAAATCACACTACTAAATCTAGAGAAAAGAAGGAACAAACTACTCAAGGAAAAGGAAGATTCTTGGAGATTAAAAAACAGAGCCATTTGGTTGGAAAGTGGAGATGAGAATACAAAGTTTTTCCAAAGGAAGAAGGAATGTCAATATCATTTGGTAGTTGAAGGACTCTGCTGGAAACCTAGAAAACACTTTTGAAGGTATGTCAAGACTGGGGAAAAATTACTTCCAAAACCTTTTCAAAGAAGAGACTCAAGCATCTATAGAAGAAGTGGTACCAATGGCACAATGTTTTCCCAGATTTGTAGATGAAGCAGAAAATTGACTCCTGGTGGAAGAAGTAACGGAAAAATAACTCTTAGAGGTTCTTCACAGTTTTCAAAAAGACAAAATCCCGGGTCTAGATGATTGGACTCTCGAATTCTTTCTAGGTTGTTATGAGATTCTGAGATAAGATTTTCTAAAGATGATAGAGGACACTAGGATTTCAGGTCGAATACCACAAAGTCTAAACTCTACCTTCTTAGAACTTATCCCAAAAATAGATAATCTAGAGACCTTGGATGTCTTTCTCCCAATCTCACTTTGTAACTGTGCCTATAAAATAATTTCAAAAGTAATTGCAAGAAGGGTAAAAAGAATACTCTAAGCAAGAATCTCGGAAGAACAATTTGGATTCTTGGAAGGAAGAGAAATTCATGAAGCCATAGGTATAGCACAAGAAGGAATTCACAGCATGAAGACAAGGAAATTAAAATGTGCAGTGCTAAAAATTGATCTCTCCAAAGCATATGATAGAGTAAGTTGGTTTTTTATTCGCTTATTACTTACACATTTGGGTTTTGCAGTCCCTTTCATCAACTGGGCCATGAATTGTCTCACTATAGCTTCCTTTGTTGTTCTTATCAATGGCTCAACCTCTTCCTTTTTTCCTTCAGAAAGCGGTTTATGATAGGGGTTATTGTTATCACCCCTAATTTTTCTCTTAGTTGGTGAAGGGCTCAGTTTTGATTAATTGGGGTGGTTGTCATTGATGTCAACCCTTGAAGAAAGTCTGGTAGTGAATTCTGGTAGCACAATGGTTTGGGTAATTGACCCAAGTTTGTTTGATGGATAATATTATGATTTTTGATATATTTGTAGGTAAGGCTATTCTATATGGATATTACATGTAATTCCATTTCTGGTGGTATGTGAAACATCACATAACTCCTCACGGTTAGAGAGTTATGGCCATGTGAGGTTGGAGAAATGTTTGGGTAATGGACCCAAGTTTGTTTGATGGATAATGGTATGAATTTTGATATATTTGCAGGTAATAATATTCTAGATAAATATTACATGTTATGCCATTTCCATTGGTATGTGTAATGTCACATAACTCCTCACGGTTAGAGAGTTATGTCCATGTGAAGTTGGAGAACCCTCATGAGTCATCTAGAAGCCCCAAAAGGTCAAAGTAGTCAAAGTGATTTAAGAGATTTTAGAAGGTAAATAATAAATTTAAGTGATGAGTGTACTATAAGTCAAATTGAATACAAAATAAAATATTTCAATAATAAAGTTAATGGAGAAATTACTAAGTTGACAAGTTGTTATAAGTGGGTTAATCCTAAAAAAAGGAAAGTGGGTTAAGATGGTTAAAAGGTAACCCCTTGAGGAAGCTACATGAAAGTATAAATAAGAGGCAAGTCTCTCTCATTTTAATCACTTGAGAATATTGAATATCTACAAGTGACTAAGGTAACCAAAGGATATCTAAGTTTAATTTCAGAGGGAAGGTGAAGTAAAGAAGGACAAAATTCAAGGGAGGATAAATTCTTTTGATGATGCTTTCTAAGGTATGTTATTTACAGGTCATCTCACCATTTTCGTAATAATTTTTTTCTAGAATTATTCAGACCTGAAATTGGGAGGACATTGAGTAAACATATCCAAGTATCTGTGATAAAAATTTCAGCTTATGGGTCGTTGTATTTTTAGATTTACACGTCGTGGAAAATAGGGTTTGTGGCTAGTCCTAAAACTAGTCTAAAACAAGTGTTTCGGGTTAAAACGTCATAACTTCTTCATACTAGATACAAATTTAGTAAGACCAAATGTATTGGTTAGACTACAATCTATATTATTTTGTGTACATTTTTCAGATCCATACAACAAATATTCCATGCGGGGCACGCTTTACCAGTTCACTCTCTAGAATAAGCCAGAATTCAATAAGGTGTGCCATTTTTGCTATAACTCCTTTTTTGAGAAGTTACAAGTAGTGAATTCTAGAGGAATTGCATGAAAGACATTGACGAACATTATGTACCATTTTTAGATCTTTATTCATTACAAGTACATAGTTATGATTATTTCAAGTTAGGGTTGTTGACTAATCCAAAATTAGTCATGTGAGACTAAAGTAAAGTTTGATGAAAATGTTAGTCTCTTGTTGTTAAAGTTCAAGAAGGTTTGTAGGTATGTGATCTTATACACCAGGTCTATTATAGAGTTACGAATCAGATTTGGATGATGAAATTGATGAGGGATTTTGGTTGAGGTACATGTTGGGTACATGGTTGAGACAAGTAGTTGATGCGTTGGCACATACATGAGGTTTATAGTTGATGATGTTGGTACATCTTGATGAGTCATAGTTGATGAGTAGTTGATACATGATTGATACATACCTGGAGGCACTTGTTATTAGTATTGTTGACACATGGTTTATGGATGATGTAGCATACTTGTATTGGTATATTATTAGAAGCACATATTGATCTTGGTGATGATTATCAGTTGTTGTGTTATGCTTGGTTGATGCACATCTTTGAGATTTGTCTTGGTGATTAGATTTGATTCGGTTGATAAGATTGATGAGACAAGTTGTTGTGATAGGTTGTTTGGACATGTTGTTGTGACATGTTGTTTGTACAGGTTTGGTGCATGGTTGATGCATTTGTTCATGGTACAGGTTGAGGTACAGGTTGGTGCATGGTTGATGCACTTGTTTATGGTACATGTTGATTACAGATTTTTTGGTACAGGTTGGTGCATGGTTGATGCACTTGTTTATGGTACGGATTGATTATGGGTTGAAGTTCATGTTGATGCATGGTTTAGGTTATTGGTACAGTTTGTTTGGTGCAGGTTGATTGGTACATGTTTATAGCAGTATATCTCATAGTGATAATGTGACAATGGTTCCATCATTCTACTTCTACATCAGAGCGGTTGGACGGGGCAAGGACAGATGGTTGTAGCCACCTTCCGGTTGTATCCAGAGAACATAGGGGGTCGTAGCCTCCTTCTGGTTGTAGCCAGAGAATTAGGGAGTTGGAGCTTCCCTCGGGTTGTAGCCTGAGAAATTAGGGGGTTGGAGCCTCTTTCCAATTGCAGCTGGAAAAAAAAGGAAGTTGGTGCTTCCAGTGAATGTAATTCTTAAATACATATACGAAAAATCATTATGTGGTTTTCTCCTGCTCTGGGTTTCCACGCAGAAACATTGGTGTACTATGTATGTGTATGATTGTTCATTGTTTATTTACTTTGCAACTATTGGATGATAATTCTACATTGATATAACACTTGCATATTGTGGTTACAAAGGATTGAATTGCTCTATTACTGATTCACCCCCCCTCTCAGTAATCCAACAATTGGTATCAGAGCAGGTTCCTTCAGGAAACAGTTTAACCACTGGAAGGAGATCATGGATTATTCTGAGAATGGAGTACCATTGTTTAATGGTCAGAATGGTTTAAAGTATGATATGTGGAGCATAAGGAAGAAAGTATTTTTACAAGAACAAGGGCAAGATATTTGGCTATCAATCGTTACGGGATATGATAGTTTAAAAAGGGAAAAGACTGCAGCCAAGAAGGAATTGAAGAAGAATAAAAAAATAGCAATGTATTTCATCTAGAAAGGTTTACCTAATTAGGTAAGAGAAAAGGTTGGTAAATGTTCATTAACCAAAGAAATTTGGGATAAGTTACATGACATATATTCTTCACCCATCACAGATTCAGAAAATGCCAAAGAAGATGCAGGTACAAATCAAGAACAAACATGTTCACCATGTCAAACAGATTCAGAAGATGAAGAGTACATAATCAAAATAGGTATATCATTTTTCTTTAATTATGAAAAATGAGGACATCTTGAAATAGAATGCCATGAAGAAAATGAGACAAAAAAACAAATTGAAAAATAAGACAATTATGAGGCAGAATTGATTAGTTATTTAGATGAACTAAGAGAAGAAAACAAGTCACTCAAGAAAGAATTGATGAAACAAAAGGAAAGTGTTCACATTTTTGAAGAAGCCCAACAAGTCATCAAGAACTTAAGAACTCAACTAGAAGAAGCCAAAAAGATCGAAGAAAATCTTGAATATCAAAAGTAGTGTTTGGAAGCCAACATAGCAACACGGAAGGAAGAAGAAGAAATGAGAGAGAATATGTTGACAGATCATCTGAAGGAAAGAACTAATGATCTAAAAAATATTGAGTCATAGTTTGGTTAAGAAGAGAAAGTACTTGAAGAAGAAATAATCACATTAAAAATTCAGCTTGAAGAAGCTAAGAGAACAAAAGAAGTCATGAAGTCTCAGATATTAAAGAAAGAAGAAGAGGTTGAAAACCTTGAAGAATAAGTTGTCACATTGAGAAGTAAAATCGTCAAGCTCAAAAAGAACGCTGAAGAGACAAAAACATCCACATCAGTTACAGAGAATGAAGATAAGCACTCTAGGTTGCTAGAAAATAAGAATGAAGAAAATATAAAGAGTTATGCAGAAGTACTCAAAGGAAGGAATCATGGTCAACCAGAATCTAAGAAAACTATTGAAGATACATATTCAAGAAGACCATCTATGTTCAAGCCACAAAGAAGCTTCAATCATGATCATGATTAGTCAAGTCATAAATTCAGAAGGACTACACCACAAAGAATATCATTCACTCGCAGGTATGCAAATTTATTTTATGGTCATTGTTTTTATTGTACTAACTTTGGACATAAGGTTGCAGATTGCAGGGATTATAAAGAAATGTTCAAGCAAGAAGTGCCTATGTGGTCGCATGTAACATTGAGTGTTACAAATGTCATAACTATGGACACATACCCAGTGATTGTAGAAGCATGATCGATACTTCCATGAAAGAGAACACACATATCAGATATAAGAAAATATGGATAAGAAAACAGGAAGAACAGGTGAATAGAGACCAAGTACCAGAGATTGCAAGATTGGCAATAAAATAAGATGAAGAAAATTCTACAGAGAAAAATAAAGATGTCAGATACATAAAGGTTTGGAAAATAACTGAAAGAAAGGAAGAACAGGTAAATAAGGAACAGGTTCAAGAGATTGTACTTTCAGGCATTGTAGTGAAAGATGAATCCACAGACAGAAAGAAAGAAGTCAGATCTCAGAGAGATAATGAATCTACCAATGAAGGTGATGATGAATCTACCAATGAAGATGATGGTGAATACACATTAGAGCAGGAATTGTTCTGAGCCATCCAGATTAGAGACTCCTAGGTAATATGAATATTATACAGGGGGAGTCTATGTGATAGTTGTCACAAACCAAAGAACCATCCTTCGAACATCTTGCTGAGTTTGAGAAGACGATTCATAGCAGTCAGTTAGAAGAAGTACAGTTTGATAAATTAATCAAGACTTCATGATAATATAGTGATAAATGGGTCAACATTATGGAAAGTTGCACAAGTAGAGTCTTGGACGGCATGGACAGAGATGGATTCATAAGAACACTTAGTAGGTTTGGACAGATATATGACAGTGGACGAGAGCATGGATTCATAGATTGGTTCAGAAACAAAGGAACATTATCATAATGGATAATAATTACACAAGAAATGGCTCAAACAATGCTAATGGATTCCAAATTGACAGATAGTTTTTGGAAACATGCAGTGCATACAATAGTTCACATTCAAAACAGAGTAATGCTCAGAAACAACAATGACAAAACTCCCTATGAACTATGGAAAGGAAGGGCAGACAACAACCTCTACATCAAGGTAACTCATGGTAGTATTTTATTAATTGAAATTTATGTTGATGATATTGTTTTGGAAGTACTAATGACAAGTTAAGCCAGAAATTTACAAAGGATATGCAGAATGAATTTGAAATGTCATTACTTGGAGAAATATCCTTCTTTTTGGGTCTTCAGATATGTCAAAGCAACCAAGGAATTTTTATTTCTCAAACTAAGTATATCATAGAAATGCTAAAGAGGTTCGAAATGGAATATTGCAAACTAGTTACCACTCCTATGCAAACCAGTTGCAAGTTGAGAAAATATGATGATTCAAAGTCTACAGACCAGAGACAATACAAGGAAATGATTGGTAACTTACTATATGTGACAACATCTAGACCATATGTAATGTAGGTAGTTGGACAGGTGACACAATTTCAAGTAGCGCCAAAGGAATCACATGTATTAGTAGTAAAGAGGATTTTTAGATATCTCAAAGGAACATAAGAGTTTGGATTATGGTATCCAAAAGGAAAGGATCTATTACTTATTGCATACACAGATGCAGATTGGGCAGGTTGCATTGATGACCGACAAAGCACCAGTGGAGCAGTGTTCTACTTGGGTGAGTGTTTAGTATCATGGATAAGCAAGAAAAAATCATCAATATCCTTATCTACAACCAAGGCAGAGTATATTGCAGCAGTACGATGTTGTACACAGGTTATATGGATGAAACAAACTCTGACAAATATACAGGTTGAGTATGACGATCCCATTCCAATCTATTGTGATAATACAAGCGCCATCAGTATCTCAAAGAACCCAATGATGCACTCCAAGACAAAGAACATTCCAATCAAGTATCAATTTCTACAGGAATAGGTTACAAAGAAGAACATCAGAGTTGAATATGTGGGCACAAAAGAATAAGTGGCAGACATATTTACAAAACTACTTCCACGTGAAGCCTTTAAGTATCTACGCCAGAGAATCGGAGTAATTTATACTCCAAAATGAATGCTTATATTATATGTCTTAGATTTACACAAGGAAGCACCATAAAGACGAAATTTCAGTTTGGAAGATCGGTTTCAGGAAGAGTTCAATCAAGGGGAGTATTTCCAAGGATAGTTCAGTTAGGGGGAGCAACCCCGTATGGAAAGATACCTTTTCCATTGATGACAAAGGGGGGAATATTTATCAGATACGAAGGTAAAGGTAAAGGGGGAGAATGAGTAACATGACTTCAGTATTGCATCAGAGTGTTTCCATCAATGCCAAAGGGGGAGATTGTTGATTAATTGGGGTGGTTTTCATTGATGTCAACCCTTGAAGAAAGTCTCGTAGCAAATTATGGTAGCACAATGGTTTGGGTAATGGACCCAAGTTTTTTTTATGGATAATGGTATGAGCTTTTATATATTTGTAGGTAAGACTATTCCAGATGGATAGTACATTTCATGCCATTTTAGGTGGTATATGGAATGTCACATAACTCCTCGCGGTTAGAGAGTTGTGGCAATGTGAAGTTGGAGAAAGGTTTGGGTAATGGACCCAAGTTTGTTTGATGGATAATGGTATGGGTTTTCATATATTTGAAGGTACAAATATTCTATATGGATAATGCATGTCATGCCATTTCCAGTGGTATTTGGAATGTCACATAAATCCTCATGATTAGAGAGTTATGGCCATGTGAAGTTGGAGAACCATCATGAGTCATCTAGAAGCCCCAAAAGGTCAAAGTAGTCAATGTGGTTTAAGAGATTTTAGAAGGTAAATAATAAATTTAAGTGATGAGTGTACTAAAGTCAAAGTGAATACAAAAGAAATTATTTAAATAATAAATTTAATGGAGAAATTACTAAGTTGACAAGTGGTTAGAAGTGGGTTAGACCTAAAATAAGGAAAGCGGTTTAAGATGGTTAAAAGGTAACCCCTTGAGGAAGCTACATGAAAGTATAATTAAGAGGAAAGGCTCTCTCATTTTATTCACACTTGATCATATTGAATATCTACAGGTGATTGAGGTAACCAAAGGATATCTAAGCATGCTGAAATTCAAGGGAGGATAAATTCTTTTGATGATGCTTTCTAAAGTATGTTATTTACAGTTCATCTCACCATTTTCGCAATAACTTTTTTTCTAGAATGATTCAGACTGTGAAATTGGGAGGCCATTGAGGAAACATATCCAAGTAGTTGTGATACAAATTTCAACTTGTGGGTCGTTGTATTTTTGGATTTACACGCCATGGAAAATAGGGTGTGTGGTTAGTCCTGAAACTAGTCTAAAACAAGTGTTTTGGGTAAAAACGTCATAAATTCTTCATAACAGATCCAAATTCAGTAAGACCAAATGTATTGGTTAGAGTATTTTCTTTAGTATTATGTGTACAATTTTCGAATCCATAAAACAAATATTCTGTGTGGGGCACGCTCTAAAGTTCGCTCTCTAGAATAAGCCAGAATTCGACAAGGTATGTCACTTTTGCTATAACTCCTTTTCTGAGAGGTTCCAAGTAGTGAAGTCTGGAGGAATTGCATAAAAGACACTGATGAACATTGTGTACCATTTTTAGATATTTATTCATTACAGTTACATAGTATGATTATTTCAACTTAGGGTTGTTGACTAAACCAAAATTAGTCATGTGAGACTAAAGTAAAGTTTGATGAAAATGCTAGTCTTTTGTTATTAAAGTTAAGCAATGTTTGCAGGTATGTGATCTTATACACCAGGTCTATTACAGAGTTACAAATCAGATTTGGATGATGAAATTGATGAGGGATTTTGGTTGAGGTACATGTTGGGTACATGGTTGAGACAAATAGTTGATGAGTTGGCACATACATGACGTGTATAGTTGATGATGTTGCTACATCTTGATGAGTCATAGTTGATGAGTATTTGATACATGATTGGTACATACTTGGTACATGGTTGGAGGCACCTTTTACTAGTATTGTTGACACATGGTTTATGGATGATGTAGCATACTTGTATTGGTATATTATTAGAAGCACATATTGATCTTGGTGATGATTATGAGTTGTTGTGTTATGCTTGGTTGATGCACATCTTTGAGAGTTGTCTTGGTGATTGATCTTGGTGATTAGATTTGATTTGGTTGATAAGATTGATGAGACAAGTTGTTGTCATAGGTTGTTTGGATAGGTTGTTATGACATGTTATTTGTACAAGTTTGGTGCATGGTTGATGCACTTGTTCATGGTACAGGTTGAGGTACAAGATGGTGCATGGTTGATGCACTTGTTTATGGTACATGTTGATTACAGGTTGTTTGGTACAGGTTGGTGCATGGTTGATGCACTTGTTTATGGTACAGGTTGATTATAGGTTGAAGTTCAAGTTGATGCATGGTTCAAGTTATTGGTACAGGTTGCTTGGTGCAGGTTGATTGGTACAGGTTTACAACAATATATCTCACAATGATAGTGTGACAGTGGTTCCATCATTCTATTTCTACATCAGGGCGGTTGGACAGGGAAAGGAAAAATGGTTGTAGCCACCTTCCAGTTGTAGCCGAAG
>ML781694.1:175966-187230 GCA_009831015.1 Picea engelmannii | reverse complement strand
ATCAACACTTCAATTTATTCCCAAAAATTAATATTATTATTAGTGTTAATTAATTAGTCACTAATTTACTTAATCCTTCCTATTAATTTAATTATTATTATTTTTATTTTTTTCTCCAAGGCACATACATGGTGCATTGGTGTTTGGTTGTTCCTTAAGGATTAGGTAGTGGGTGGTGGTCAGGGGTTCAAAACCCATAGACTCCATATCACCCCTCCTTTTGTAACTTTTTTTTTTTTTATACAATCAGTTTAAATTAATTTATTTAATTTTAAATCCCTAATTCGAAATAAAACTTGCTTTATTTAATTTACTTACTAATCACCTAGCTAATCCTTAATTAAATTAACCACTTCAATTAATTAATCTCCCTAATTATTCTCATTTAATTGATTGATTAATTATCACTAGTAAATGTATTTAGATTTAAATACTATTGTTATTATATAATTAATTTTTAACCTAAATTAAACATTAATATTTTAATATTTAATATTTAATCTAAATTAAGCATTAAAATTTTTAATATTTAATATTTCATATAAATTAAACATTAATATTTGATATTTAATATTTAACCTAAGTTAAACATAAAATAAGGAAAAGAAAAAAAAAATTAAAATAAAAAATGAATTAAAAAAATCTAGAGTCGGGCAGTGGGTCCTCGCATGAGGCCCACGTGCCCCCTCCTTCCTGCTTACTCTTCATACCTAACCCTAAAACCCTACACCTGCCATCTCTCTTTCTCAACCCTAACTCCATGCGCCCAACCCTTCCTTAATCCTATCATTCGATCGCCTCTCCATTATGCTCTTTACCTCGGCAGGCTCGCTCTGCATCTCTTCTGCATCATACCAACATTGTTTAACCCATTCATCTCTGAGTTTCGGTGGGTGCATTCTCACCCTAGCTCAGTTATACTCCAGCACACTGTTCTGGTTGCAGTCACCATATGGGAAGATCGATGTGTTGAGGAGCAGTGCTGGTACTCGTTTGTGGGAGGGCCGAACTTCGTTGCCCAGGAGAAAAGAGTTGCCAGGGAGGTGTGTTCTAGCCAATGTTTGGAGGGAGAGGCCGAGATCCATTGGATTCTCATGCACTCATGGTGCAGAAGACGAGGGTTTTGTTCTCTGCAAATCCATCGGGCCATGGCAGGAACGAGGCTTCATCATCAACAATGGGCTTATTTGCGTGGACTAGTGTAGTGATTAAAGGTTTTATTTAACTAGTGATAATAGCTGCCGAATGTGAGCAGATTCTTGAAGCTAATAGCTCTTTGAAGTTCAAGAATCGAATCTGTAAGTAAATTTTATCTGAAATCAAAACCGTTTGTAACATTTTCTCTTGAAGCGAACAGTTCTTTAGTATTATTTGTATGAAGTCGTGGTTATTTTTATTAAGGTGTGTGTTTGTGTTTATATTCTGGAGCCTCAGGCGGCCGTGCACAAGTGAAAGAGTCCTTTATGACTAAGATTTTTTTTTTTGCAATACGTGAAGCAGTTCAGTAGATACAAAAATCCAGATGCCGTGAAACAAGTTAGAGAGTATCCTTTATGTCAATTCTCAGGATTAATGTTCTGAAAAGGGTTATAAGTTATAACTTGTGTTTAAAATTTACTTCCTTTTAAATTCAATAGTTAATCAACTATTGTGTAGAATAGAGTTTTGGAAAAGAGGTATGGAATCCTTTACTCAGCCTTGCAGCGTACTTAGCAGAAATGGATTGGGTGAGTTCGAGGTATGAAATCCTTTACTCAGGCAATGCCTATCTAATTGTGGTTCAAATGCGGTAGTTTTAGAAGAGTTCTATCTTACTGAATCTAAATATTGTTGCCCATTACAGCTCTGTGTGATTGGAAATCTTTGTCCTGAAATTGTAGAGGAGGCCAAAGCTATGGTTCCATCCCTTAAGGTAAGCCCAAAGTTACCTGTTCTTTATGATCAAAAGGATGTTTATTAATTCTGAATTGTGAATCCTATTAACTCATGAAATTTGCATAACTTTGATTTGCAATTTGCATAATCGCTTCATTTCTCTATGCCTTTATATCTTTGAAGGGAAAAAATGTATATTATACAGTTTCTTAGCATTTCTAATGCTATTGGTTATTGTTTCTAAGTGACAACTTTTGTTTTATGCTATAGAAAAAGGGACGTGCATGTGATGATGAAAGGATTGAGAAAATGCTTAATGATCTTGCAATGATCAGGAAATTTGAATAGGATATTCGAATTGATTTGCTCCACTGCATGGTGCATATATGGCTCGTGGCAATGTAGAATGTGCTCTTGGTGAAAAATGCTTGAATGTGGCAATGTTGAGAAATGCTTAATTTTTGTGTTTGTCCTATCTCTAAGGTGAAATAACATTTTGTGATACGTGTTGCAACTATGATATATAAATATGATAGATATTGAGATCAAATTTACACTAAAGTGTGTTTGTTCTTGTAAAATACACACTAAAGCTTCCCATTACTGAGATCCTTAGACGATAGCTCACGGCCTATGTTTCTGACAGTTTTGTAAAGCTTTGGTAATTGTGGCATTGGATCAAATGGCATATGATCAATGCTTGTCCACTCATGTTCACTGTGTTATGCTCAAAACTGAAGGAATTGATTTTTCTGGAGAAAGGTTTTCAATGACTGATGACTATTTGAAGATGATGTGGAGGAGAATCGATTTTCTAAGGAATGTTCTTGAGATTGGTTATAATTTTGTTTTTACGGTACATCTCTTACTTTGTCAATTTTATTCTACTCTTTTCCATTATAATATATTGTACGCATTTCTAATTGTCTGGTTTGACTAATCAAACATATATATATATATATATATATATAGATGTTGAGATATTTTGACTAATTTTCACTTGTGGGCATTTCTATATTCTTTCATATTTAAGATTTTTTTTTTGAACCTAATACTCTTTAGTCTTTGTACTTCTTACTTCTTCCAGGAGGTCAAAACCCTTATAGGCGTGAAGGTGACTTGAATAAGTGGAGAGAGACTTGACACTATGGGGAATTTCTTACATATTTCTCCTTCTTTTATATTCAGGGTTTTCTTAAGGTTTCAATGTTACTTGGCTTACAGGGTAGGTAGGTAGGTAGGTAGGTAGGCCCTTAGTTCCAGATTTTGAACCAGGGCTCTGATACCATTTGTAGTGGCCATATAAATTTACATCAATTAAATCTACAAACAAAACAGTAACTGCTACTAGATTTCAGGAAAATTCAATAATTCCTTTGTATTTTAGCACATACGCAAGTTAAATTTAACAACGAATATTAATTTTATAACAGAATAACACAAATACATAATTTTAAAAGACCTTGGTCTGATGTTAACCCTCTGCTTGCCTTGTTGTTCCTACTGCTGCCTTTCCCAGCTTGAAGCCACAGACCGACTCTGTCCAAAACTGAGTTTCCACCCTACCAACTAGGACAACTACCTAGCTCCAGGATACCATATGGATATCCTGGCCCCCATGCCCAAAACCCCCAGCAAACCGGTTCCCCCTGTACTAATCCTCCCGACTCCAGAACTCAACTCTCCTCTCTCTACAAATCCAAGAGAGCCCCCAAAGAAAAATAATAATGCCATAGAATGATCCCCCCTCCTTCCTTCATAAACCTCCCCTCATATTGCCCCTTCGCCGACTTTTCCTCCTTCATTACTTTCCTTATCCATTTATTAATTATCTTATCCTTTTGTAGTTAATGCCCCTTATCCCATTATTCATGTTCATTATCCCCTTTATTTATTATCTTATCTTATATTTAATGTCCTATCCCTTCCCGGATATGTAAGCTTTAATTTAACAATATAATTTATTAACCCCCTTTAATTCTTTACTTAATTAATTAATGAGTTAATTAATAATTAATTAATCCTTGAAAATCATGAACAAGTAATTAATAATAATTAATTAGTTAAAGTTATTTAAGAAATAATTATTGTTTAGCTAACTTTTAGGACAGTTAGATTATTAAATTAATTATAATTAATAATCCTATACATCTATTTAAGCAGGGTCGTTACATATCCAGACTTTTAGACCTACTCTGTAGCTGGTCGGGACAAGATCCGGAACAAGCTTGGAAATCTTGGTGGAATTCCAGAGTTTACAAAAGACTTAGAGAGCTATCTCTTTTGATCGTTTGGGGAGTTTGGCTAGCACAAAACTCTCTTATCTTCAAAGGAGTTCCCTTGGCACCAGAGATCACAACGACCAAGAGTTTAGCTATTCTGTCCTCCCAACTCCCCCATAAAATTAGAGTCATTTCTAGACAACCACAGGAGGTCAAGATCGATAAATCTTCTCCTTGGGGTTTTTTCGATGGGGCTTCTCAACACAATCATCGCGGAGGAGGAGGACTTCTCTATCTTTCATATTCTCACTATTACTCTATGAATTGTGGCTTTGGGATGGAAACAAACAACTATGTTGAACTAACGAGACTCAAACCTCTCATTGCCTTCACCATTGAAAAGGGTTGTCACTCCTTAAATGTTTTTGGGGACTCATTAAATGTCATAAATTGGATAAAAGGCACACAAATATGCACAAACACAAGACTCGCTACCTTAGTGGAAGATGTTTTTCGATTACAGACAACATTTGACTCACTTATTTGCCAACATGTCTACACGGAGAACAATAAATAAGCGGACCAAAGGTCAAAAGAGGGGGTTCATTTGGCTATGGGCCAATGGAAAGTGACATAATACCAAAATGATCAAGCCCATGAATATCTGCACCAATCCTTTTTGGAATGATCTCATTTACAACTCAATACATATCCAAAATTTACATCTTTGTATAAAGTTTGTAACGAATACATATGAACACTATGCACAAAACAGTCCAACTGAGGGACTCGTTGAGCTACATATAGTAGCATTTGTGTACAGAACCCTTAAAGCAAACATAATACTTTTTGAAGACACAGCTGCAGAAATATTACTTACACTGCATTAATAGCAATCATGTTATAGACTCCGATGTAGCAGGAATACACCAAGAAGTGTAAATGCAAAATGTAATTTTGTTCTCAAATGATGAAATAAAATTACGCTTTTTTTCTTTGGAAAAAATACAAAATTTAATATAAATTTTTAAAAAATACGAAAACAGAATAAAAATAATATATATATATATATATATATATATATATATATATAAATAATAAACTACATAGGTTAAACTATATATAATTTATAAAAAAATATAAAAAACTTCAAAAATTATGATGTCTATCTAGTGTCTTGGAGCGGGATGTGGGAAGGGGTGATCCCTAGCATCGCCTCTCACACCCTCCTCGCTAGGATCCCAACATGATGGGCATGGGGGACGATTTCAGGCATCGCTCCTCCCTACGTCCCGCTACATAAGAATCGATATAATTTAATTTTTTTTTTTTTTTTTTAATTTTACATTGCTATTTGTTAGATTTGCTTTTGTTTTCTTAGTTGTTTATAAATAAAATTTAATATGGTTTTGGTTTTATTTTAAAATGGTTTTTAAATATTTTTTATAATTTTAATTTTATTTAATTTGTTTTGATTTTATTTAAAAATTGTTTTTAAAATATTTTATTTTTTTTATTTTTGGTTTTTGAATTTAATTTTTAAAGTTCTAGTTTAGGCTTTTTTTTAATATCTTTTTGTTTTAGATACAATTATTTAATATTTTTTAGAATTTCATTTTTTATTTTTATTTATTTATTAGATTTGCTTTTGTTTTCTTAGTTGTTTATAAATAAAATTTAATATGGTTTTGGTTTTATTTTAAAATGTTTTTTAAATATTTTTTATAACTTTAATTTCCTTTAATTTGTTTTGATTTTATTTAAAAATTGTTTCTAAAATATTTTATTTTTTTATTTTTGGTTTTTGAATTTAATTTTTAAAGTTTTAGTTTTGGTTTTTTTTTTAATACTTTTTATTTTAGATATAATTATTTAATATTTTTTAGTATTTCATTTATTATTTTTTTTTGTTTGTTAATGTGGCCGAATCGGTTGGCATCGGGATTAACCTGTGGCTTGAGAAACCGCGACTCAAGGGCATCTAAGCCGTCAAAATCACTCGGGGATCGCACTCGGCCTGAGCCACACCAACCCTTAACATGGTTGGATTTTTTGTCCCCGCAAGTTTCGAACCGATGACTTTTCAACACAGAGTGGCTTAACAACACACTCCGTCACCGATTGTCCTACACCTCGGAAACAAGTATTTCATTTATTATTATTATTATTATTATTATTATTATTATTATTATTATTATTTAGTATTTTTTTGGTTTTTTTTTAAAACAAAATTGTGTTTCTAGATTTTTTATTATTCTTTTAAAAAAATTAAAAAATTAAAATTATTGAAATTTTTATTTTTTATTTTTTTAGTTTATTTTTATTTTTCACCTTTTTTAAATTTTGGTAATGAATATTTTTTTAATGTGTTTTTTTCTTATTTAAAAAAATTTAAAAATTGTGAAGAATTTCTCCTTTCTATTTATTTATTTTTTAATGTAAATTTAAAAAAAATAGAATAAATTATTGAATAAATTTTCAAATGACCAAAAAGATTCAATTTTGGGTTTTTTATTTGCATAGGTATCCGTTGCCAAGGCCACAATTTGAATTAGGTTGTAATTTTAACTTCCCAAAAAAACTTGGTGCTACTATTAGCGTCACTTTTCGATTTGAGAGTTAATTTTTTTTTATTTATTTTTTTTAGAGCTCTAGTTGTTAAGGAAGGGATTTCAAACAAGTAACGATTTTAACCACCACACAAAAATGGGGTGCTACAGGTAGCACCACATTTTTATTCGGGGGTTGATTCTAGTGTTTTGGACATAAAAATATGTTTTTTTTGGGCCAAAGTTCTCGTTTTGAGGTCACAATTCTTGTTATGTTGGTAACTTTGTTATATGGTGTGATTAAATTTCAAGGGTCACTCTTAATTTCAAGTTGAAGGGTATATATTCACCCTTCCATGATGAAAAATTATCTTAGTTTCAAGTTGAAGGGAATATAGTCACCCTTCCATGATGAAAAATTGAATAAGTAGTTGTACTTCAATTGACAAGAGTACTTCAATTACATTCAAATTAAATAAACACAATTTCTTGACATTCAACATAGTTGAAGATAAAATTTTATGAGCACATAAATATAAAAGGAGATAAAAATAGTTTTAATTGAAATATATTAAAAAATAATATTGTCTGTTACATATTCCTGGAAATTTAAATGTGTTTTTCATATAGACTGGGATTGGGGCTCCCGTGGACCATAAGAGAAATATGTACAAGAAATAGGACTGTGGAACGAAGAAGTGGGCGAAGGTAGAGATTAATACCTGAAAAGAAGAAATTGGAAGGTATCAGTCTTTGGCTAGACATTTCTATTTAAAAAGGTGGAATAACAAGATTGATTAACAAAGCAAGATGTGATCAGTATAGACTTACAGTGATGGTACATATCACCCCTTTTTCGATGGCTACTAGAATCGTGCCAACTGTCTGTTGCCTTTCATCGACGACCTACTTCATTTCTCTTTGGACCCATTCTTCAATGTAGCTTCTCAAGGGGACCACTTTGATCTCATTCTAGATTTTTATGTTGAAAAGTTCATTTTCTAATTCTCTTAGATCGATAGAAAGATTACGTAGAGCCTAATCAATTTCTTCATTTTGTACCGAATAGTCGACTAGCCAGTTTTCCACGTCATCTTCACCATATTCAAGGATGTTGTAAAACTTTTCTAAAGACAACGCCTTAAAAATATCAACTTGTTTATCGAAGGCTTGCTTAGTTAAAGGAAATGAGTTGACGATTAACTTGGGGTCTTGGACCTCATTGGTTCTTCTGCCTAAGTACATTTTGGTCCTCTTTGTGAATAATTTTTCTTTCTTTGATATGGCTTGTTCACATGATTGGACAATGAGACGTAGGTTCTTCGCTTTCTCTTTCCAACATGCATTTAATTGAGTGATCCAGTTTTTAGAGGGGAGATCTTCTTGTCTTCTTCTCATTCCTGTCATGTTGTTGACATGGGTGCCAAAAGGAAGGACTATTTCTAAATAGAAACATTCTTCATTTTTTAAATCGGCCTGCAAATGTTTGAGCAAAGTATGTGCCCTCGTTCCAAGGGAAGCCATACTTTGTGATGTTTCCCAGGCCTCGATAATCAATTCCATTATTTTCTTGATATTATTCTCCACATATCCTCTACACAATGCGAGGAGGCTAGAGGATCCTTTTAACTTGGCTAAAGGAGTGACATGCATGGCTATTGCTAAAGGATTGGCAAGCATGGCATAAGAATCAAAGCTTTCTCCAATTCCTTGACTCAGTCCTTCAGTCTGGCATTCTCGGCCTTAATTCCTCCAATGGAATCATCAAGAGCATCTTTGGTTTCTCTGTGAAGTCAAGATATTTGGGACGACAACATGTTCGCAAAGTTAACCTTTGAACGAGATTTTCCTTTCTTATTTTTTACATCTCTCTTTTCGATAATCAAATTTTTAGACTCGCTGTCAAAAATAACGCTCTGGAATACGAAGGATTCATCTTCATAAAAAAATTTGGTATCAACTATGTCCATTGGGCGACTATGTTGGACCACATCTTCGGGCTGATCAAGGTTGCGGAATATGCTATCCAGATTAGTCTCTAGTTCCATGTTTTCACTCTCAATTTCCATGTTTTCACTCTCAATTTCGGGCTCTTTCGCCTGCCCTACAATTTTTTTTCTCTTCTTCTCCACGGGAATCTTGTGAGAACTATCAATTTTAGGGTGAGGAGGGTTGCTATCTCCTCCTCTGTTTGAAGAATTATGGGTTGCTTTCTTACTGTGGTGGGCCGTTGGAGCGATTCTCCGGGATGTCGTACTTTTGGGAGTGTTATCTGGCGATTGAACACTCTTCTCACCAGGGTGTTTTCCCTGTTGCTTGTACAATTCAGTGGTGCTTTGCAATGTGTATAGGTCACCAACATCATAAGAAAGAGTGTTTTCGTCAGTGTCTCTATTTTTTCTTAGGTGTCTCTGGAAAAAATAATTTTTGAGGCCAACTGCAAGTAAATGTTCTAAAAAAATTCCATTAGGATCGAACCCTCTTAGCCTTTAAGCATATCTTAGGTTCAAGTTGTTGAAATGGGCTGTGAATTCGTCAATTTTGTTGATGTTCCTCGGGACGAAGTCCCCTACTTTCCAAGGCATAGGAATTAATTGTTTTTTTCTCTTCTCATGGAATAGATGAAACCAATAGTTGTATTGCCTTGCTATTTCTGTAACAAATATTTTGTCTGTAATGTGACATGGAAGGAGAGTAGGTTTTTCCTTGGCATCAAAAATCCTTATCACACTGCAATTATCCATTTGTTCAAGTGCCCCCTTCCTGTCCAAAAACTTGGTTGCCTGGTCAGATATGCGGGGAGCATCTTCTCCTAATAATAAAAAATTGAAAACAGAGACAAAGTCATTAAAAACCTCATAAAAACAGTGGGAGGCCTTGTGCTTCCACAAGGCCTAGTACCAGAACGTTACTGGGTCGAATTCCCAGTTTACTTTCTTGGACAGAGACAATTTTGGAAACTGACAGCAATGTACTATCGTGCAAACCAAGTAGGATGACATAAAATTTCTTCTCATTTTTGAAGCTTGACAATTGGGAACAAATTTCATGGGAAATTAGCTTCCCCCAATAAAAAATGGCTTGTTCCTTGATTGTGAAATACAAAATATAAAGAACCATGCCGGAAATAGTTGTTGTGGATTCTTGTCCCGTTATTCTTGTAAACAGCCAGGCAATTTCTTGGAATGGATTTCTAAATGAACTAACCTACAAGTTTGCGATATCTTTAGGAACTGCCATCGGGTCTTCCAAGAACTCGGGCAAGAGGTACAACTCATTATTATGCTTTCTTAGGAACTGTTTGGAGTCTTCTCCTTTGAACACCAATGTTGGCTCCGACAATCTTAACATATGGCGGAAGACATGAGGTGACAAAGAAACAAGAGAGTGGTCCCGCAGTGGAATAATTCTTTGGCTTGAAACATATTTATCGGAGAACCAAGAGACTGGCTCCTTACAATCAAAAACTTCAGGGACACAACCTGCACGAGCAATCCCATAGGTCCAAATTATTTTTTTTCTGGGTAGAAGGGGATGAGTAGTAATAATATGCCTTGGAACACTGTAAGTTTTGGTCCTCGCGCCCGAAGATGTTCATTGTGTCTCCACAGAACTGTTGTCGAGCTAGTGCCATAAGTTTATGAGAATGCCAGGTTGCTCTAGACGATGCTTGGAATGAACAGTTGGAGGGGATAATATAACCCTCTGTAAATGTTGGTTCAATGCCTGTGAATGGGAAATATCCTCGAGGCTTTCGCTCATTAATGAAAATATCTATGGGTGTTGCATGATGAGTTGTAAGAAGTAAAGCTTACTTATTGCATACTTAGAAGTGTGAAAGTGGTGGGTATGACGAATAGAAATTAAGGATTGGAGGTTTCGTGAACGCGCCAACCCGACGACATGCGAACGACATTCCATGATGTTTGAAATTAACACTTGGAAGGGATAATATAAACCTCTACAAATCTTGGTTTAATGCGTACTAATGGGAGATCTCCTCAAGCCTTTCATTCATCAATGACAATCTATAAGGTTCCTGCATGATGAGTTGTTAGCATTAAAGCTTACTAATTTCATATTTAGAAATAAGACCTTGTGTGTGTGTGTGTGTGTGTGTGTGTGTGTGTGTGTGTGTGTGTGTGTGTGTGTGTTTTTATAAACAATATTTTATTATAAACAAGTGCGAAGGTGATGGAGACGGGGAAGAGAAAGTAAGGAATGGCCAAGTATGAAAAGCGGTCAGACGGGCTTCAAAATAGGGTTACAGGGGATACTAAAGAGAGGTGAGTGTCTGACGGTCAAATTGTATGTCTTGGAATTTTTTATTGCAAAACGTGTAAAACAGAAGAGGGCATGATGGGGCAGTTCAACGGTCGATTTGTATATTTGCGGAATTCCGGGAAAGTGACTAAGTATGGACTAGGGAAACGGTCGGTCGGACTCGTTTTTGGAATTAAGGATTGAATATTTCGTGAACGGGCCAACCCAACGACGCGCGAATGACATTCCATGATGTTTGAAATTAACATTCGGAAGGGATGATATAACCCCCCGAAATCTTGGTTTAATGCGTATTAATGGGAGATCTCCTCAAATCTTGGTTTAGCATTAAAAC
>ML781694.1:157890-175709 GCA_009831015.1 Picea engelmannii | reverse complement strand
AAACAATCTTTTTTATTATAAATAAGACTCTTATATATATATATATATGAAAAGTGGTTGGATGGGCTTGAAAGTAGGGTTGCAAGGGATACGAAGGACAGGTGAGCATTCGACGGTCAAATTATATTTCTTTATAATATATATGTGTGTGTGTGTGTTTATAATTTTTTTTTTTTATTATAAAAAAGTGTGAAGATGATGGGGATGGGGAAGAGAAAGTAAGGAATGGCCAAGTATGAAAAGCGGTTGGACAAGTTTCAAAATAGGATTATAGGGGATTCTCAGGAGAGGCGAGAGCTCGACGGTCAAATTGTATGTATCAGAAATTTTGACTACAAAAGGCATAGAAGGGAAGAGCATGATGGGGCAGTCCAATGGCTAGTTTGTATATTTGCGGAATTTTGAGTGTTGTTTTCAGGTCCCGGAATAATGGAAGGGAAATATTGAGCACGCCTATCCTAGAACCCGCAATTGAAAAATTGGGTAAGTATGGAATATGGAAATGGTCGGTTGGACTTGTTTTCACTAATATATTGAAATTTGTAATAGATATCCCATTACTTGGCAAGATATTTTTTGCATGTATATCACGGAATTTCGGGTGTTGTTTGCAGGTCGCGGAACAATGCAAGGGAAATCTTGAACTAGCATGTGCAGGAACCCGCAAGTGAAAAATTCGGTAAGTATGGAATAGGGAAATGGTCGGTGGAATTCGTTTTCGATAATATATTGATATTTGTAATATATATCCCATTACCTGGTAGTATATTTTCTTCATGTTTCTGGACAAGTTGTGTAGGGACAGTTATTATGACGATCTCCTCGAGGCATGGTGAGTTGTTAGCATTAAACCTCAGTTATTGAATACTTGGAAAGAAGTGCGAAGGTGGAGGGCATAGGAAACAATGATTAGTAATTGGATATTTCGTGAACCCGCCAACCTGACGATCCGTGAAAGAGATTCGAAGAAATGGCTAAGTATGGAAAGCAGATGGACGAGCTTCAAAATGGGGTGACAATAGTTCCACGGGAGACGTGAGGACCCGATGGTAAAATCATAGGTCTTGGAAATTTTGACTGCAAATTGTATAACATAGAAGAGGGTATGATATGGGAGTCCAATAGTAAATTTGTATATCGTGGAAGTCATGGTGTTGTTTGCAGGTCACAGAACAATGGAAGTGCAATCTAGAGCCCACGATCGAAAAAGTGGCTAGGTATGGAATGGGGAAGCGGTCGGTAGGAGTCACGATATAAAAGAACGAGTGAAAATGTGAACCCATGAGTCTTCCAACCCGCACAACTAGACATTTTCGGAAAAACGACTAAGTAACAAGAAAGAGAAAGTAGAGGGGAAAGAGAAACGAGAATTTGGTTAAGTATAGAAGAGGGAAAAGAAGGGATAATATATTCAAATCTGTAATAGATATCCCATTTCCTGGCAAGATATTTTCTACATGTTTCTGGAGAAGTTGTATACTTATTTCATATACTTGGAAATAAGTGTGAAGGTGGCGAGCACAGGAAACAATGACTAGGAATTGGAAATTTTCTGGACCTGCCAACCTGACGATCCACGAAAGAGATTCCAAGAAATGGCCAAGTGTGGAAAACATTTGAACGGGCTTCAAAATAGGGTGACAAGGGTTCCTGAGGAGACGTTAGGCCCCGATAGTCAAATTGTATGTATCAGAACTTTTGAGTGCAAAATGTGTAACATGGAAGAGGGGATGATGTGGGAGTCCGGAAGTCAATTTTTATATCACGGAAGTCGAGGTGTTGTTTGCAGGTCAAGGAACAATGCAAGTGCAATCTGCTTGTCTGGGAACCCACAAGAAAAAAACTCGGTAATTATGGAATAGGGAAATGGTTGAAGGGAATCATTTTGCTAATATATTGATATTTGTAATAGATATCCCATTACCTGGTAGGATATTTTCTGCATGTTTCTTGACAAGTTGTGTAGAGACAGTTAGTATGACTGTCTCTTGGAGGCATGGTGAGTTGTTAGCACTAAAACTTAGTTATTGCATACTTGGAAAGAAGTGTAAAGGTGGCGGGCACATGAAACAACGATTAGGAATTGTAGATTTCGTGAACCCACGAACCCGACGATCCATGAAAGAGATTGCAAGAAATGGCCAAGTATGGAAAGCGGATGCACGAGCTTCAAACTGGGGTGACAACAGTTCCCTAGGAGACGTGAGGACCCGAAGGTCAAATTGTAGGTCTCAGAACTTTTGAGTGAAAGCTGTGCATCACGGAAGAGGGTATGATGTGGGAGTTTGACAATAAATTTGTATATCACGGAAGTTCGGGTGTTTTTTGCAGGTCACGGAATAATGGAAGTGCAATCTAGAGCCCGCTTGCCCAAGAATCCACGATCTGAAAAGTGGCTAGGTATGGAATGGGAAGTGGTCGGTCGGAGTCCCGATATAAAAGCACGAGTGCAAATGTGAACCCGTGAGTCCACCAACACGCACAGTTAGACATTTTCAGAAAAAAGACTAAGTAATAAGAAAGAGAAAGTAGAAGGGAAAAAGAAATGAGAATTTGGTTAAGTATAGAAGAGGGAAAAGAAGGGCTAATATATTCAAATCTGTAATAGATATTCCATTTCCTGGAAAGATCTTTTATGTATGTTTCTGGAGAAGTTGTATACTTATTGCATATACTTGGAAAGAAGTATGAAGGTGGCAGTCACATGAAACAACGACTAGGAATTGGAAATTTCCTGAACTCGCCAACCCGACGATCCACGAAAGAGATTCCAAGAAATGGCCAAGTGTGGAAAGCGGTCAGACAGGCTTCAAAATAGGGTGACAAGGGTTCCCAAGGAGACATGAGGCCTCGACGGTCAAATTGTATGTATCAGAACATTTGAGTGCAAAATGTGTAACATAGAAGAGGGGATGATGTGGGAGTCTAGAAGTAAATTTGCATATCGCATAAGCCAGAGTGTTTTTTGTAGGTCACAGAACAATGGAAGTGAAATTTAGAGACTACCTAGGTGGGAACCTGTGATCAAAGTGGCTAGGTATGGAAAGGGGAAGCGCTCTATCGGAATCGCGAAATAAAAGCATGAATAAAAATGTGAACCCGTGAATCCGCCAACCCATACAGAAAGAAATTTTTGAAAAAAATGACTAAGTAACCAGAGAGAGAAACTACAGGGGAAAAAGAAAGGGGAATTTGGTTAAGTATAGAGGGAAAATAAGGGGATAAAAGAGTGGTAAAATAGAAAAGAAGAGGGAAAAGAAGGGAATAAAAGAGTGGTAAAATATAAAAGAAGAGGGCAATTTTCATAAGCGGGAATTGGTCTCAAACAAGCCCCATTGTTGCAAAACAATCATTTTCTAGTCCAATATTTTATCCACTTACTCATTTTCTATTGTGCTTGTACCATTAAAAAGGGTGTGAGCAAATGTTTTGTTGAAGATTAGTTTTTATTGCAACTTATGGGAGTAATTGTGTTCTTGATACATTCTTCCATGACTTTGACATATTAACTTAAGTATTAAACGTCTTGCATGGTGGGTTGTTAGCATTAAATATTATTAATTGCATGTCTCGAAACAACAATGACGATCTTGAATTTTAATATTGTAGTTGATTTCATAGTCCCATTTGAATACAACCACCATAGATCATTTTTTTTTTTTATTCACGAACAAGAAATTTGGTAATTTCATTAATAAAGTAAAAAGTGCTCAAATATAGGCTAGGGGATGGACAACTAATAAAATGTTCCCTTTTGGAGTAAAGGAATCAAGGAAGCGAAAGGGAAATAAGAAATCATTTTCTTAGCAAGGTTGAGATGAAAACAAAATTTCTAGGGCAGAGCCACGACTGCCGCATCGTGATTTAGCCTTGCTATGTTTTATCTGCATTACGAATATAATTGAATGTTGGTTTGAAACTATCTGAAATTCATTTTTGTTTCCATAGAAGCCTGATGGGATCGGCACAATGCATTGTCATATAATTGTTAAATGCTCCATATTAGATCAAATTACTTGAGCTAATACAATATTCAAGAACTACAAGACTATCGAACCAGGCTAATTAGAAGAGGTGTTAAATTCAACAAAGAAGCAACAACCAAGATTCCAAGGCAAATTTTTTAATAGTAAATCCAATAAAAAAAAATATATTGGGCAGTGTATATCTATCCATAGAAATTGTACAGAGTTCTTTGCACCAAAACATTTAACATATTTTTCACAAACACAGGTACATGATCTACAAAAAAAACATGCATACAATTTTGTGTTGTTCCTCTAGTGGGACAACATGCAGGAGCCATCGAGATGCTCTTCAACATGCATACAAAACTCATTTCCATTCTTTTTTTTAGGAAGTCCTTGCAGTCTTCTCCTCTGAAGGCCAATGTTCACTGCCGCAATCTCAATATCTTTCAAAAGACCTGAGGTGACAAAGAAACATGAGAGTGGTTCCGCAGTGGAATAATTCCTTGGCTTGAAGCAGGTGAACAACACTCCCGCTCTTGATGCTAGCAACCTGGAGACATTGTAAGGCACCACTTAATTGTACAAATAACAGGGAAAGGCCTCGACAACAAGAGTTTCCAGTCTGTGGCCGCCACTGCGAAGAGTATGACATCCCGTAGCATCGCTCCAATGGAGCACACCAGCAAGAAAGCATCCCAGAATTTTTCAAACATAGGAGGACATAAGAACCCATCCTCGCAATAAAATTGATATTTCTCACAAGATTATCATGAGGAAAAAGATGAAAACTATTGTAGGGAAAGAAAAAGAGCCTGAAACTGAAAGTTGGGACACACCAAGAGACCACCTCCTCAAAATCGAAGACTTTAGGGACACAACCTGCACGAGCAATTTGAGAGGTAAAATTAATTCGTTATGGGTGGGAGGGGACCAATAGACCCCCTCCTTACAGGAAAATATTTCAGGGACACAGGTTGCATGAGAAATTTGAGAGGCCCAAATTAGTCCATTCTAGGTGGAAGGAGATGAGTAGTAGGAATATGCCTTGCACCAGTGGGAGTTCTGGGCCTCATCCCCTAAGATGTTAATTGTATATATAGAGATCAAGAGAGTGGTCCCACTATTGAATAATTATTTGGATTGAAATATATCTCTGGGAGCATCAAGAGACCATTTCCTTACAGTGAAAGACTTCTTCCTAGAACAAACCAATTTGGACCTCTAGAATTCCTACTCTCGAGCCGCAAAGCGGATATTGCGTTCAACATCAGTTTCTTTTTTGAAACCCCTTCTTTTGGTCTTGTCAGGGCCGCCATCGTCGATCTGGGAAGTTCCCCCCATTATGGTTGATTTCAATTTGGGTGTAGGAGTGGGAAAAATGTTTGCATTTCCATCATCCATTGTCGTATCATCGTCCATCAGATCATATTCTTCCTGCTCGAAATCAACCGCATCAACCTCTGTGCCAACCATCAATGTAGGAGGGCGAGTTGTCTGAGTAGGCGGGCTTGCCTTGGAATTATTTGTCTTAAAATATATCTCTCGGTGCACCAAGGGACCATCTCCTTTTTTGCTCCTGGGCGAAGGGAGATGAGTAGTAAGAATATGCGCTAGAGTACTAGAACTTCTGGTCATCATGCCCAAAGTTGTTTACTGTATCTAGATAGAACTGTTGTCCAACTGCTGCCACAAGTTAACGAGAATTTTCATTTTCTCCAGATGATGTTTGAAATGAACATTCAAAAGGGATAATATAACCCTCTGCAAATCTTGGTTTAATGCGTATCAATGGAAGATCTCCTCGAGCCTTTCGTTGATCGATGACAATCTCCACGGTTTGTGCATAATGAGTTGTTATCATTAAAGCTTACTAATTTCATATTTAGAAAAAAGTGCGAAGGTGGCGGTGACGACGAAGAGCGATTAAGGATTAGAGATTTAGTGAAGGAGCCAACCGGACGACACACGAAAGAGATTGCATGATGATTGAAATGAACACTTGGAAAGGATAACACAACCCTCTGCAAATCTTGGTTTAATTCGTATTAATGAAAAATCTGCTCCAGCCTTTCAGACATTAATTACAATCTTAATGGTTCATGCATGATGAGCTATTAGCATTAAATATTAATAATTTCATATCTAGAAAGAAGTTTGAAGGTGGCGGGAATGGCGAAGAGCGATTAAGCATTGCACATTTCGTTGACCCACCAACCTGCGAAAGAGATTCCAAGAAATGGCCAAGTATGGAAAGTGGTCAGTCAGTCTTCAAAATAGGGTCACAAGTTATACTTAGGAGACATGATGGGTCGATGGTCAAATTGTATGTCTCCGAACTTTTGACTGCAAAATCTGTAACACGGAACAGGGCACAATGATGGATTTCGGCGGTCAATTTGTATATCGCGGAATTTTGGGTGTTGTTTGCAGGTAGCAGAACAATGGAAGCGCAATGTTGAGCAAGCCTGGGCAGGAACCGGTGATGGAAATAGTGGCCAAATATGCAATGGTTAAGCGGTTGGTTGGACTCGTGATATGAAATAATGAGACATACTCAGAGCAAGGAATATTGACGGGCTAGAAAACAAGGCCAGAAGTTCTACTTAGGAGATGTGAGGGCCCGATGGTCAAATTGTATGTATCCCAACTTTTGATTACAAAATGTGTAACACGGAACATGGGACAATGAAGGACTTCAAGGATCAATTTGTATATTGTGGAACTTCAGGTGTTGTATATAAAAGCATGAGACATTCAGAAAAATGACTAAGTAACCAGAAAGGAAAAGTAAACGAGAAAAAGAAAGGGGAATTCGGTTGTAAATTTGTAGATCGAGGAAGTCTGGGTGTTGTTTGGAGGCGACGAAACAATGGAAACACAATGTTGAGCCCACCTACCCGGGAACCTGCGATCCAAAAAGTTTGTTGAATATGAAATGGGGAAACTGTCGGTCAGACTCATGATATAAAAGTATCAATGGAAATTTGAAGACGTGAATCCGCCAACCCCCGCACCTAGATGTTTTTCAAAAAAACAACTAACTAACCAGAAAGGGAAAGCAAAGGGAAAAAAGAAAGGGGATGGGAATTTTCGGAAGCGGGAATTGGTGTAATAAATCCCCATTGATGGTCTTAACAGTAACTATGAAGTGAATTAAACAGGTGATCAGGATCTTCAATCAAGGAATAGATAAAGCGAGCCATGCTTATAGTTTCTAGGATGTGTTTTCATAAGAAAAGCATTGAAAAGCCACAAGAAAATCAATTTTTGGATTTTTGTTGGCCCTCGACCAAGTTTTGAGGAATACTTGGTCATAGCTGACCATTTGGTACTTCGACTGCCTATCAAAAATGGAGCATATGGTGAAGTGGAGATCATGGGATCTCACCACATTTTGTGGAACCTTTTTGGGTTTTTTGGGAATATTGTAACGGGAAATGGTTGTCAGCCCTTGTTTAGGCCTTTTTCTATGTATAAATAGAGGTCTAGGCCATGTAAGAAAAGAGGCCCTATCTAGTCGATGGCTTAGTGCATAAGTTGGATCTATGTGATCAGAAGTCTATGTGACTATAAGAGCTCTGTGCATGTTGTAATAAGTGTTTAGTGCACAAAGTGTGAGAAGGCTTAGTGCTTGGATATACCCGGGGAAAGAGGATCTAGCGAGCTACGCAGATCTCTTGTCCTATGCGGGGTAGGATCTTGAAGGCTTAGTGCTAATAGAGGGATCTGTGTGATCAAGTATCGTAAGGCTCTGTGCATTTTGTGTAAGACTTGTGGAGCTGAGTGCAGGTCTCTACGAGAGATTGTAGAAGGCTTTGTGTTGAGTGAAAGCAAGAGGGATCTAGCAAGCTACACAGATCTTTTGTCCCATGCGAAGTAAGGGTCATTGAAGCTCTGTGCTATAACTTCTTGACCAAGATAATATAAAGAAGAATTTGTGGACGTAGCCCCAGGGTGGGGGTGAACCACGGTAACTTTGTGTATTGTGCTGATGTGTTTGTCTCTATCTTGCTAAGTGCTCTGATATGTTTAGATAGATCTATTGATGCTTTGTGATTATGAGATATGAATGCATGCTATATATGATACATAAGATGCCGAGTTCTTAATCTATTGAGTATAATCTATTTATCGTTGCTAAGTGCTAGATCTAAGTAATTATTGCGATGCTTTTTTCTTTCTGCGAAGTGTATTAATGAATGTATGTTAGGAAATAACTGGTGCTAAGTGCATTGTAAGCAAGATAATCACATATTTGTGTCCCAGCTAAGGTTGCATACACCTAAGTTCTGCAACCACCCTTGCCTCTACTTCGGGTGAGACTTCATATGCTTCGCAGGTGTTTCCGAAAGGGCCGGTAGTTAGGGCTTTGTTGGTGCACTCTTGAGCGTTGAACCCTGGGTCTGCCCCTGTGCCAAAAAATGGTTCTGTTGCCAGGAATTGGAACTGTGATTGTTGGGAACCAAAGAAGAAGAATCTTTGTGTGAAATAAGCTATGTGCATAGATCTGTTGCTCTAGTGCGCAGTGTTCTGTTTTACCTATGAAGCTTTGTGCCAAGAAAGAAAGGTCAAATCTGAAGAAGAGAGGTCATATCTGAAGAAAAAAAAGTCAGATCTACGAAGAAAGAGGTTAGATATGCAAGAAAAAGGTAATATATATAAGCTCTGTGCTTTGATAAAGGTAAGAATAATTAAAAATCTTAGATCTGGAAGCTTTGTGCTCTGTAGAAGTAAGATAAGTGAAATTTTTTGTTACTAAAGCATGGATCTAGGTATGTTTGATAGATTCTATCCTAGCTTCAAAACTAGGGCATTAATAGATGAAAGAAAGTTTGATATGAATAGATCTGATAAGTATAGTGATAGATATGTTATACCTATGCATAGAAATAATTTTGGGACTAACCAATGGATGCAGGATCCTAGAAAGAAATTTTTGCAGGCTAACTGTTATGATCCTAGAACACATTACATGAAAA
Source organism: Picea engelmannii (assembly GCA_009831015.1). Lineage (NCBI taxonomy): Eukaryota > Viridiplantae > Streptophyta > Pinopsida > Pinales > Pinaceae > Picea > Picea engelmannii. Next base: position 166,759 of record ML781694.1, on the reverse strand, counting down.
GTTGGGGATCATTGAAGAGAAAGAGAGGATTAACTCTTTGTTACAATTGCAGAAGGCCCAGACATCTTGCTAAGGAATGCCCTGGGAAAAGACCCAATTTTCTTTGTTGTAAGGCTATGGACCATGAAGTATTGGATTGCCCTAGAATGATTGCTAGATTTGAAAAGTTGAATATAGAGCAAGCAGGAGATCAAGAGACTCATATTATAAAGGAACCCCAAAAAAAATCAGAGAAAGTATTGATGAAAATGCAATAAACCCTTAATGATCACAAAGACCTCAACTTATTATAAATCTTCAAGAAGAAAGAACAGATCGAAGTGAGAATAGGAGACTTCGACATTGACTATTTTTTGGATGAAGAAATGCAGGTGAACATTATGACAGAAGGAACCTGGAAAGCTATAGGAAGACCTGATATGACCCCTTAATTAGGAGGAATAGGGTTATTCAGAGGAAAGTTGGTAAGCCTATGTGGAAATCTCACTCAGATATTTATGAATGCTCATGGAGCTTCGACAAAAGAAGATTTTGAGATTGTTAAGTTCATGGAGGACAGCGCCCCATTTACTATGTTACATGGTAAACCTTGGATTGAGAAAGATCAAGCTAGAAAACAAGAATCTGAAAAGGACCTAGAACAACAGAGACAAGAGTTAAGAGACTTCATGACTAGAAGGATCGTGCAGTTGATTGAAGAACGGGAGCACAGATCAAGGGTTCTTAACCCCAGGAACTTGGATGACGAAGTTGACAGAATGCTAGAAGAACCACAGAAGATCGAAAAATATGTTGGACAAGTAATACCCATGGATCGGAAGAAAGAATCTCAGCACTGCGAAGTTACCATGCCAAGAGAAGAAAAGAATCAGAATGAAAAAAGGATGACCAAGACGAAGCTCACTGGGAAGAAGGCTAGAAAAATCATGAAGAAGAAGGCGAAGTTGGAGAAATTACAGAATGTTCCAGAAGAAACCCTGTAGAAGGAAAACATGCAGAATTTGAGCTTCGTCGGGATAGAAGAACAACGACATATGGCACTTCACCATGTCGACATAATATAGCCATTAGAAGACGATATACCTGTTCCATTGATGGCCCGAACGGATTGAAAGAAAGTTATGACATGTTACCTGACCATTAGACTATGCCATAATGGACAGGTCAAGAGTTAATGGACCCTCCTATCTGTTGCAAGCAGTCTGTTACAACTTTACTTACTTATTTCGTCGCGCCATGCCCGAAAGACACTTTTTCCAATTGAGAACTTGAGCTCACAGAATACCTGCATTGTGGAATAGTGACTACCTTGCCTTGCTCTCTACTCGATTATTGTACCTTCATCCCATTGACAACCTGAGAAAGTGATCCTGAGCTTACATGACCGATGAGCTTATCATAGCAGAAGAATTGGTGAGAGAAGTACTCGCTAGCTTAAGAACTGAAAGAGTTATGTCGGAAAGAGGAATGTCCACTGGAGTCCAAGCCTCGTCGTCAAGAGGAGTAGAAACTTCTCCATCCACTGCTCGAGCTGGACCATCCTGACAGACCCTCGAGAAATGTACTAAACATATAGATGACATCACAAATGCCAAACTGATCTCGAGCATCTTTCCCTCTTACATACCTCCTCTGAAAGGTGAAATCAACCGTGATAGTGTGCCCCGAGATTATGACTATCCTATGATCACTGCCTACCTATCGAAGGGAGTGCGTGAAGTTCGCACTGATTAGACCAAGCTCACAACATTGAAGTTTTACAAATTCAACCTTGGTGGCCAGAAATCCTATAGTATGCTTTCCCCACACAAGTATTTGACGATGACAAAGGGGAAGAATTCCAAGATTGTCCCTCAGTAATGGACGATGAACCTCGCGTAGTCCATCTTACTTAATGTAATGAACATTCCACACTTTGGCAAGCACCAGGAGGTGAGCGCTTGCGTGAAATTGTTACTGGCGAGCTACCATGGAGGATATCTCTGGTTGAACCGGCATATAATGATTGATCCAATGCTAATCAACCAGATCACCAGGCTGAGCATGCAGGGCCTTGACCCGCAAGACTATTACCTTGGAAAGACTGCAGATTACGCTCTTTCATAGAAGATTAAAGAGGCCTATGGAAATGTTGAAAGAGGCACACGAGGTTATAGTGGCACAGTGTGCCTCAACTATCAGATGATCATAGGAAAGTTAGTCCACAAGAATAGACCGACGCAAGTATCTGGGTTTGTAGTTGATCTCACAAGAAAATGTGTAGAAGAAGTCCAAATGAACTAGTCGAAGTACTTAGCGGATCAACTTGAATTGGATTGTAGAGAAGTGCAAGACCAAGGATATGAGTTCCACTTCAGCTGACTTCTCATCCTGATTTCCTTCATATCCTGGGAGATGTTGGAGGATGTCGTTTTTCCCGAAACCATGTCGTTTGAACCATTGGCTACGAAGTTCTGTACACTATGGTACACGACAGATATGAACATGAAATGGCAGTCGAATAACCTCTTTCATAGATACTACATCTAGTTGAAGACTGCGAAAGACACACCTCACATCACTCTGAACACACTCCATAGATTTAGACCCTTAATGAAGTTCAGCGTGGACCGCCACTTCATATACCTAACTCCATGTGCTGATGAGCACCAGGAACAACTGCAATCCTATTATAAACTGACAGAATAAGACCTTGAAGATATCACCAAGGAATGGTCGATGGACCTCCTCGTTGCAGTAGATCCAAAAGATATTTCAGATATCAGCAGCCCAGAAGTTGCGCAGGACACACCTGGGCCCAGTAAGACACAGAAGACAAAAAAGACAAAGGAGACGAAGAAAACTGAAGAGGTTCAAGATATGGATAGCCGCTCTGTAAGGACAGCTTCCATCACACCAGATGAAGAAGGTAATGATGAATACCTAGAAGAAGTTGAACAAAAACTAGAAGATGAAGTTGAAGTTCTAAAGAAAAGAAAAGGGTCACCTTCGAAGTCTTTCGTTAAGAAGAAATCCAAAGTGACCGTGACCAATATGAATACCACGCTCAATCTAGATGGCTTCATCTTTCTCCTCGCGACTTTGAATGAAGCTATAGAAGATATCATAGAAAAGAATGAGGCCAAGCAAGAAATGATGTACAATAGAATTGAAACCAAGCTCATAGGGGTGCAACGATCACTTCAGTCTAGCCGCGCAGCACCTATGATGCCTCTCCTAGAAAGAACAATAAAAGAGGGAGATGAATCAGTTCAACTCCGTAAGATCATCGACATAGTTGAAGTTCGTCTTTGGAATGCAGAAGAAGAAACAATGCAAGTTACACAGGCCCTACAGAAAGCACAGGAGGAAATCATAGAGCAACGTCGAGCTGCGCAGCAAGAGAAGAATGCCATCCTAGCGAAATTTGAAGAAGATAGAGAGAAAATCCAGAAAGAAAAGGAGAAGTTGCTCGTGAAGTAGATCGGGATCGAAGAAGCAGTCAACAGAGCATTTTTCTCTGTGACTGGATTAGAATAGAAGGCAGAAGAACCCATAGAACGCCAAGTAATGAAGCTTGTTGAACTCATTCAACAACTGCAACAAAGAGTAGTAGAACTAGAGCTCCATGCTATGCCGAGTAATCCACAAGAAGAACGTGACCAACGAGAAATGAATGCTCGAAGTACAGTAGAAAGGATTAAGGCACTCACCGAAGAATGTAAGAAATTAAGTAGTAGAAGTGCACAGATACATGAGAACCTATCCGAGAACCCTGAATTGCATAAATTGGAGTCACAGCTCCAGGAGGCGAAGTACCAAGCTGAGAAGTTATAGGTATAGCTAAAGGCCCTACTGACCATAGATAAAATGAAGAGGCCCCATGAATAGCATGTCGTGTAGCAGCAGATTCATATGATCCAGAGCAAGGTCATGGAAGTGATGCAACAACTTCAACCTTTGCAAGATAGGGCATGTCAACTATTCTTAGAGATTGAGAGCCAAGGGATAGACCTGGAACAGGTTGTGAACACAACATAGCAACGCTTAGAAGGACCAATTAGTAACGCACTCATTCAGGAGTTTGTCGAGCAAGAAGCCGTAGCAAAGAAACAGGTCGAAGTAGCTCGAGTGAAGCTCGAGTGAAGCTCGAGGCCTTTGAGGCAGAGTTACCCAGAGAAGAGTGACTCGGGATGAGTCACAGGTGAGTGTTGGGGGCCTATTATCCCTCGACCAAGTTTTGAGGAATACTTGGTCATAGTTGACCATTTGGTACTTCAACTGCCTGTCAAAGATGGAGCACATGGCGAAGCGGAGATCACGGGATCTCGCCACCTTTTGTGGAACCTTTTTGGGTTTTTTGGGAATATTGTAATGGGAAAGGGATGTCGGCCCTTGTTTAGGCCTTTTTCTATGTATAATATAGGTCTAGGCCATGTAAGAAAAGAGGCCCTGTCTAGTCGATGTCTTAGTGCATAAGTTGGATCTATGTGATCAAAATTTTGTGTGACTGTAAGAGCTCTATGCATGCTGTAATAAGTGCTGAGTCCACAGAGTGTGAGAAGACTTAGTGCTTGGATCTACCTGGGGAAAGAGGATCTAGCAAGCTGCACAGATCTCTTGTCCTATGCAGGGTAGGATATTGAAGGCTTAGTGCTAGTAGTGGGATCTGTGTGATCAATTATCGTAAGGCTCTGTGCATTTTGTGTAAGACTTGCGGAGCTGAGTGCAAGTCTCCGCGAGAGACTGTAGAAGGCTTTGTGCTGAGTGAAAGCAAGAGGGATCTAGTGAGCTACGCAGATCTTCTATCCCATGCGAAGTAAGGGTCATTGAAGCTCTGTGTTGTAACTGCTTGACCAAGATAATATAAAGAAGACTTTGTGGACATAGCCCTAGGGTGGGGATGAACCACGGTAACTCTGTGTATTGTGTTGATGTGTTTGTCTCTATCTTTCTAAATGCTCTGATATGTTTAGATAGATCTATTGATGCTTTGTGCTTATGAGATATGAATGCATGCTAGATATGATACATAAGATGCTAAGTGCTTAATCTATTAAGTATAATCTATTTATCATTGCTAAGTGCTATATCTGAGTAATTATTGTGGTGCTATGTGCTTTTTGCGAAGTGTATTAATGAATGTATGTTAGGAAATAACCGATGCTAAGTGCGTTGTAAGAAAGATAATCACATATCTGTGTCCCATCTAAGGTTGCAGACACGTGAGTCCTACAACCACCCCTGCCTCTACCTCAGGTGAGACTTCATCTGCTTCGCAAGTGTTTCCGAAAGGGTCAGTAGTTAGGGCTTTGTTGGTGTGCTCTTGAGCGTTGAAACTTGGGTCTACCCCTATGCCAACAATGTTTAACTAAAATTATTGCACTGTCAACTTCACCGTAAGTATAACAACGACGAATTTTAATTTTAAGATGAATTTGAATTTTAATTTCTTGTGGTTGATATGATAGTTCCATTGGACTTCACATAGTATATATCCTTTTATTTCAAAATATTTCTTGAGATGAATTTTGTTAAGTTCATCGATCAAGGAAAAGTGTTAAAACGAGCCACATACTACATTTGCGTCAGAGAGCTTATCTTAAAATGCAAAGCATGTCTTGTATATTCTTTAAGATCATAGAAAAACCACCAAGATCCTGAATGTATCATTAATTTTTCAGAACGAAGCATACAACCAAGAGACAAGTAAACACCAAATGTATTGAAAGTTGAGGGACAAGGGAATGCATGAACACAGAAGGTGCCAAGTGAGATCCCACAAGGGTCCATAGAGCAGTGCACATTGACCTATGTATCAAACAATTTGATATATATAAAAAAAACACATGTGCCATTGGTTTTTTCTTACATTTGGTACATGTTCCCATGAGAAAATAACTGGGGCCATGAGATATGAACAAAATTCTGCCAAACACAAGAAAACACAAAAATAGCAGAGCTTCTCCATTGTATCCCAGTTATAACCAAACCCCCAAATGGGGAACAAGAAACTTGAAGATTACTATTTTACCATGAAGCAAGATCACTATGGACATTTTCTTCTGATAGTGCCATGTTCTATCACTACCAATTTTAACAATGCCAAATTTCCAATATTATTGGAAATGCTTGATGGTTCCGCCCAAAGGAGCAAGCCATTTTGACGGTTCAAAGGATGGGCCTGAGTTATCCACAGTTGGATACTTTGTATGGGGTTTGTCCTCATTCTTCCCATTTCTACACTAAACAATCTTATGTGCTTGTACATCAACAATAAATGCACCTGCATGTATGAATTCCAATGCCTGAACTCCCCAATCTCTATAGGGATTTCTGAAGATCTCAAGCTCATGCTTCAATCCATGTTGAGCCCTTTTTTTTCAATTAGGGCAATGAGAAAATGAAGATATCATACCATAAATGTATAGTTGGAGATCATCTTATTTTTTATTTGGGTACCCAAAAAATGCAGAAATCTTGCCATGGCTATATAGTTGGAAAACATTTTTCCAATTTGGGCACCCAAAAAGGTGCAGACTCCTCCAACAAATCTACAGCTAGCCACCATTTTTTTTTCATTTGGACACACTAACAAATATGCAAAATTGTTACTGGGAGATGCAAAAAAACATCAAAATAACAACAATGATTTGATTTGTAGTTAGATTCTCCTTGTTTTTTCAAGTGCACAAAAAGAGACAAAATCTTTGGAAAGAAAATTTTACAGTCATAGATGTAAACTCTGAAGAACTCGAGTCTGATGAACATTCATTTGGGTATTGAAGAATAATTACAGACACACATGAGATTTTTTTGTTTCCTGCCAAATCTTGATATGAATTTGTTTTTTCCGGCCAATATGTAGTATTGCATTGTCCTCATTTAAGGTAAATTTGCTATGTATCTGAAAGTCGTGCAGCATGTAGACATTGTTTGCCTTGTTCTATAGGTATACTTCATATGGCAATTATGCTAACCCAGGAAGCACATCTTGTAACAGAGGTTGTCTAATTGTTCAATGTATGATTGTGTTGCCCATGGTTCAAATGGCAGCATTGAGGCAATGTCTATATATGTAAGGGCATTTTTTACTACATCGTAGACAATCAATTGTATCAACATTTATGAAAGCAGAGGTAGAAGCAGGAGAGTTTCATTTGGCACATACAAGCTCAAAGGGGGTCGAGTACCCATTATCTGCAACCAAAACACCCTCAACCTGGGCACATGAGCATAACAGTTAAAATATTGAACAATTTAATATACAATTGCACAACAAAAAAAGAAAATCTGCAAAAACATAGTGAAGGCAATTTGTAGATCTACGCACAATAGTACGCACAAGAGTTGTAGATCTAGTTAGTTTCTTGAGATCCCGTACTATGTCTATTCACAATTTTGTTACAAATGTTGCTTGGGTTGTGCGAAAGATCCTTTCTTTAACATCTATTTTCTTTGTTATATTTTTGAAGAGCATAAGTGGAAATTTACCTTTATGCAATTGTTGTTCCATTGAGGAAAACAAATTTGAATAGGTGTCGAACAATTACAGCTACAACATGGAACAATGCAATAGTTGTGTAACATAACTGAGATACATGGACATGTGAAAGTAAAGGACAAAACTGGATATGGAGAAAGGTACCATTTCCTTGTCATTGTCTGACTCTCCATCTTTTATATGGAGAATGTGTTGCGAGCCAAGTTTTCTCGCAAGTGTGACAGCTGCACCAATGGTTCTGATTGGGTAAGTGTCATTGCTCTGTGCAAGTTGGCTAATTGTTGTGTCTAGGACGAAAGGATATTCTGAACAAATCGCGATAATTTTTTCCACAATACTTGTTTCATTGAGAGATATAATCTGATCACAATCAGCATGGTCATATACTGTTTTGGGAAATATATTAAAATTTGTAATGGATATCCCATCACTTGGCAATATCTTTTATGCATGTTTCTGGACAAGTTGTGTGGGAATAGTCAGTGTGACTGTCATCAGGGCTTCGTTGTCTATCATGTTAGCATGCATAATGGATCTAGTTTTGTTTTCCTTTCCCAAGTAGGTTCTATAGATGACCATTATGTCCTCGACGAACACTTGTCTAGTTCGGGGGTTGTTCAAGCCCTCTATTGATAGTATTTTGGGTGTTATAAGTTTAGACCTAGTGACATTTTTTGAACAGGAAAAGCAATGTGAATGGTAGTCTGCATTATTTTTTGTTTTCTTTTTTCCTGGCATAAATGTACAAGTAGACGCACAACTTGGATGAATTATGGAGCCATAGTTTTGCAACCAAACCTCTTAGTCTGCGGAACTTGTGCTATGTTTGGCATCTCACTTGCGCTCGTTGATACTTCTTGTGAATTGCAAAGTATGTGTTGTAGATGACATCAACATATTTATCATGGAATAGATGAATAAATATCTGAGGATATTTGTTTGGTAAACATATGAGGAACACAATGTATGAATCTTTACCTTTGTCCTTGTCAGTTTGTTGATGTTTGTGATGATTGACTGCTCATGGCCATGTCACTAGTCCAAATTTTTCGGATGCAAGCATGTGTAGATGAACATCAGAGGGAATAAATAAGCATATGCATTGTATATTGCCCATAATTGTTCTGAATGTCACATACAGGGTTGAAGGAGATGGAATATGAAATAGGGTGTCAAGGGCAGGGATGATTTTAGGGGATAAATTTCATTCATGGGCTAATTTTTTATGGTTTTTCCAAAAACAAGATTCGCTATTTTAAAAATGATTCGCCCAAATTTTATAGGATAAAATTATTTTACCTTAAAAATCGCCAAAATTTTATAAAAACTATATAAAATACTTAGAAATTTGAATATTTTTACAAAAATATCGCCAAACATTTATAG
>ML781694.1:129278-157803 GCA_009831015.1 Picea engelmannii | reverse complement strand
TACCTTAAAAATCGCCAAAATTTTATAAAAACTATATAAAATACTTAGAAATTTGAATATTTTTACAAAAATATCGCCAAACATTTATAGTTGACATATGAAGGATTAGTAAGATTCACCAAGGTTTCTACATTTTAAAATAACTTTCCATCCTTAAAATCATCCCTAGTCAAGGGATACTCCGGAAACATGAGGACCCAATGGTCAAATTGTATGCCTCGGATTTTTTGAGTGCAAAAATGTGTAATAGGGAATAGGGCATGATGGGGGGGGGTATGACAACCAATCTGTATATCGTGAAACCTCTGAAGCTAGAGGTGCAATCTTGAACCTGCCAGCTCAGGAACTCACGATCGAAAAGTGGCTAAGTATGGAATGAGGAAACCGTCAGTTGGAGTTGTGATATAGAAGCATGAGTATAAATGTGAACCTGTGAGTCTGCCAACCCGCACACCTAGACATTTTTCGGAAAGACGACTAAGAAAAGAAACCAAAAAGAGAAAGTAGACGAGAAAAATGAAGGGGAATTTGGTTAAGTGTAGAAGAGGGGAAAAAAGGGATAATAGAAAGTGGGAAAATTAGAAATGGGGAAGGAAATCTTTGGAAGCGGGAAGTGTCAACAAAGTCCCATTGTTGCCAAATCATTGTTTTCTAGTCCAATATTATATGCACCCACCCATTTTGTGTGTTTGATTTACTAGCACAGTTGGTATGCCTTTTCGAAGATTGTACTTCAGCCCCCTCTGTTGTGGCATATAAGAATTCGTCTTCTTTTCCAACTAATTTGTTTCTTTCAATGTAGCAACGTTGAACACATAGTGGACATGAAGGTAAGTCAGTATGCAGAAAGACATGTAAAAGAAAGAAATATGGTTCTATTTATTAGTCCCTGCCATAGGCATAGAGGGACTATAGAGATCGATAAATCATTTACTTCCTATTAGTTTGTCCTTTGACCACAAATATTTCCATATTATCTATTGTTGGAACCAGGGAACTGAAAACATCAATTTTTATATTAAAAAAAGTACCATATTTTCCATGCTCTGATTGGACAAGGGATTGGAGGTCTTATTGCCAGCTTTGCTATTCCCAATGTTATATATGTTGTCATATCCAAAGTATTTGATCATATATGGTCTTTTTGAATCATATATTTTGTTATGCATTCGTCGAAGGTGGATTAATGCTAGCATTAATTCAAATGGTTGGTTTAGCATTTTATGCTAGGTAAATTTATGGCAATGTTTTTGGCCTTCCAATACATTCTTTGGTGTTCGAACTATTGTTACAAAAAATATAATAATTTTTTTGGGATATGTCAGAGACCTGCCACAATACATTTTTTTCTTAAATGTTTACAGAGCATTTCGAACAGACTTAAATGTTTACCTAAAAGTCTTGGTAGTGTTGAATGCTTACTTAACAGGATTGGTATAATACATTTTCCTCCGTTTTTTAAATTTATATGCGTCAATGACATTGGTGGTTTACTGGTTCATGCTTGTTTTTTTCATCTCCACTGATTTCTTGTTTGCATGTTGTTGTTGCTCTTGCTTGCATGTTCGTGTTGTTGCAGTTTTCACGTTTGGGTTTCTGTAATTGCGATTGGAACTGCGTTATTCTTGGTGGAGTGGTTGTTGCTTACTTCTTTCTTCGTTGCATGTTGTTTATTGTTATTTGATTCGACTTTGCAAGGTTCTGGTCCTATGCCTGCAGTTGGTCCTTTTGGTGTTTCTTAACTGGGTTGTTATTTTATTTGCTACTTCTTCTTATTTGGCTAGGGTTTGCAATATTGGGATGCTGCATCCGCGGTTGGATCTCTTGTTACATTTTTTGCAATGGAATCTGCATAGAATACTATCAAGATAAAATAACATACTAAAAAATGGAGTCGATGTAAATTGCATCTCTTAGGTGTTGAACCAGAGTTTGTCGACCTCAAACTATATTTCATAGCTGGCGATGCTTTTTCCATGGATTATGTGTTACTATGGTTTCATAATTATGGGAGTAGGTTTTGTTGTCTGGGCTATATAGTTGTTCTCTCCCTTTTATTTTCCTGTTGTAAATTGATTTTCTTGCTCTATAGTTGCTCGCCTTTATGTGGTCATTCCGATCGACAGTCGTTCGGTTTCATACTTAGCCAGTTTTATGGACACGGCTTTGTGGATAGCTTATATCGAACTATGAAAGGTTGTGTTCAGTGTATACATATTTTACCCAAAACTTTCGTGCTCTAGAACTCAACCCGACACCCCTCGAACTCGCAACTGTGCCTCTGCCTATAATGATTTTTTATATTCTACCTAGCTTTCCATACTTAGTCAACTTTTCAAAGTTTAGTGGGTTGATGATTTTCTAGGTTCAGAAAATTTAAAACCATTTGTCGCTCCCCTACATCCCCGCTACCTTCCTCCCTTCCCAATAGACAGTAATTATGATTTGAAAATTCAAAACCGACCAGACAGGTTCGAAAAGATAGGCTTTAATAATTGGAAAGTTGGAGGACATCTCCCATTAAAATGAATAGATAGGAAAATATTATGGGATCTACTAATTTCTTTTGCCTGCATTTTGAATTTGCAAAACAATATATATATATATATATATATATATATATATATATATATATATTGCGGTCTTTTAGTTTTCTTAAAAGCTTCGGCATAGTCCACAAACGTGTCACCCATAGAGGCCTTGACATCATGTCCCTCTTTAATATTGTGCATATCTTAGATGTCAAATTTGATAATCTGCTCGGATATGGGAATTTTAATACGTGCTATTAGTCACTTTTCGGCATACATATTCGAAAACATTGGCATTAATAAGTGAAAATATCGAGAACATCTGCCATTAAAAGGAATTAATAGAAAATCTACGGAAGATCATCCAACGTTGCTTTTAAATACTTATCGCCATTTCTCTCTATCATCAAAGAGTTTCTCTTTAGGGTGCCTTTGTTCTAATGTTCCTGGTCATGGACATGAAAGACAACTTAGAGATGTGATTGAGGCCCAGATGAAAGAAGAGAGACTGGTTTTATGTGACGTGAGCTTTCAGTAAAAAAACATTGTGTTATAGAAGAGAAACTGAGAGAGAAGGAAAAAAATAGAAGTATGTTCAGGTTGGGGTTCTCCCTATGTTAGATGCTTTGGTTGGTTGAAAAGGCTGCTTGGAGATTTGATTGTTGAACTTCTTTGTTTTCTTGCTGGGAGTTGTAATGGATTTTCAGGTCACATGCAAAATAGTTCTTCATTGAAGTATATAGCTTCTTCCAACAACACAGATTTGGAAAGTGTATCGAATTATGTAGATCCCACGAGAATTTGTGTTCCTCGGGGGTGGTGCATTTACAGTGCCCTACAAAAAGGCCTGTCATGTTCATAAATGACGTGAAATATTACTCCATTTGTGAATGTAACCAGAGGTGAGTAACATAAACTGTATGGGTGGATAAAACAACATATTATCACTACAAAAGTTTCTATTTCAAAGTTTGATGAGCTACATGTGGGTCTGGTAACCGACTTGACAGAAAGCCATGTTCTTTGTCAAAGTTCGTTCGGTTTCCTCTGGATGTAGTTACAGACTCCACATATTTGGTGTCACCTCCGAACATTCCATACCTTTCTATCAGACGCCATACCTGCCACCGTTTTGAGGAAATATATATTCTTATGCGATCTACAACATTTGATACACTTTCCAGATCTGTGCTGATGCGTTCTGTAGCATTCGATGCACTTGCCAAAGTTGCTTTGGACGAATAAGTTATGTATCTCATAAGATTTTCATTTTGCAGCTGGGTTGCACATTTCTTCCAATTTGCTGTAATAAAGAAAAGAAGTGCAACATACAAATCTTCAAGTAGGCTTTTCAACTAACCAGATGATCAAATATAGGGAGAATACCAGTCACAACATACTTGAAATTTGTTCCCCTGCCATGGCTATTGTGACATAAAACAACTCCCTCCACTTTGAGATTGGCCTGAATCACATTTCTAAGTTGTCTTGGATGTCAAGGGTCAGGAACATTGCAAGGAAATCACCTTAAACCCCAAGTTTTGGACGACAGAGGGAAATTAATACTTGGAAAAGAATGGAATGTTGAATAAGCATCCATTGCAAGCATGGAATATCTAGAAGAGACAAGTTATTCAAAAAATCGGGATAGATGTACTTGGTAGCCCCGATTAAGTACAAACCCCCAAATTGATATTCAACTCGTTTTTTACCAATAAAGGGTTTGAACGCCAATAAAACTGTCAAGAAGCTTCATCAATGTACATATTTGTTATTGGTCGTCGGCAGGAAAAATCACAATCATTGTGGAAAATAGCCTCGATTGTATTTTGTAACCCATCTTATTTGAATATAGAATAATTTCAATTTATTTTTTAATAGTATTTTCTAATCTCTGGTATTTTTTTTAATTTTATTTTGTACCTTCACCTGTGTCATTAAACATGGACGAGAAGCTTTTCTTTTTGCTTCCCACTACTTCAATTTAAATAAATCCTGCTCTGTTCGTTGCTTACATTTTACATTTAAGAATAATTTTTCATAATCCATACTTATGTGGCATCGACCCTATATTTAAAGATACAAATTGGAGGACTCGTCCTGCTTCCATTCTTCGGGTGTTGTAAATAGAATGAATTAATGAGTTACAACAAGGCAGCTCAAGTGTTGACACAATGTTCCTATTCGGTATGTTGACGCAATGTGTGTGTACTCGGGCGCATTTACTCCCATCCCATCCCTGTTCTGTCATATACATCTTGCAGCCAAAGAGCTTATGTGGTTTGCAAGGAATACAAGATGAATAGATGATAAGGAGTTTATCTGTTGGCCAATACTTAGCCAGTTATCTGACCACCAGCCCCCGGGTTCATGGTACCCAATGCCTATGTCCCATGTTCCTTCATATACATCTTGCAGCCAAAGAACTTTAGTGATCTGCATTTATTCTTTTACTAGTGAGAACCCAACAGGGGTTCAAAAACATTGTCATTAATAAATGAGAAAAAAAGGTTTTTCGACTGTCAGATACTTGTCCCTTTTCCCCTTTTCCTTTTCCCATCCATTATGGCTTTCTAGTTTTATACTTAGTTGTCTTTCTATGATGGGTGATTGTAGGGTTCACGAGATGACATATATTCATCTCCATCTGTATCTTCACATGACGAATCCGACCGAGCGTTGTTCCTTTCCATACCTACGCAATTTTATGTCCGGGGTTGTCGGGTTGGCCTTTTCTTCTTCCTTCTCATTATCGCTTTCTGGATATATAATTAGTCACCTTTCTATGGTATCCGGTTCCAGAGTTGGCGGGATGACATGTCTTCATCTCCATCTATATCCTCACACGATGGATCGGGCCGACCGCTATTCCTTTCCATACTTAGCCAATTTTATGGCTGCCGCTACGGGGTCGACGCTTACGAACCTAACTGTTTATTGTTCTATTATATACATCTTGCACTCAAAACATCTGTGATCTACAATTTCACCGCAGGTTCCTCGTATACATTAACTTCCTTGAAAGTATATGTTGTTTCCTTCCATCCCCAACAACTTGGCGTCCTTCCTGATATACATCAACAATGCCCTCACTAGTGGCAACTGGACACGGTGGTACAAAAGATACTTCTGTGATATGTAATTTATGCCTTAACTGATGAGAACTTAGCACGGGTTCAAAATTATTTTCATTAATAATCAAACAATATATGTTCTTCTGCGAGATACTTAGTCCTTTTTCCCTTGTCTTGTTCCCGTGTATTATCGCTTTCTAGTTATATACTTAGTCGCATTTCTATGATCACTACCTCCAATGTTGGCGTGTTGACATATATTCATCTCCATCTATATCCTCGCATGGCGAATTAGGCGGCCCGTTGTTTCTTTTCATACTTAGTGAATTTTATGGCGAATTGGACCACGTATTCCATACCTAGCTACATTTTTATCACAGGTTCTCAGGCGGGCGGGCTCAAAATTGGGTGTCCATTGTTCTGTGGCCTACAAATAGCACCCAGAATTCTGTGATATACAAATTGACAGGTGGGCCTGCAGACTAGTTGACTCAACATTGCACTTCTATTGTTTTGTGTCCTCCAAGCAATGCTCCCAGTTCCACGATATACAAATTGACACACAGATTCCAGGGTTGGCAGGGTGGAGATTGCCATTGTTTATGGATGGTAATCCCTATCAAGTATCTAACAACATATAAAAAAATATTTTCAATACTAAATTACCTCTTAGTAGTGACAACTGGACACAAGTATGAAACAGTTGGCATCACACCCTCCTCAATATACGAATTGACTACCGGATTCCGACATCGTCTTCTCTTCCCTATTACAGATTATGCATTCAAATGTTCGAAGCGTTACAATTTGAACATCGGGGCCTCACGTCTTCTGCAAATACCTTGTCAACCTATTTTGGGTGCTCCTGTTGTTGGGTTCATGAAATGTCCAACTCTTGGATACTGTTTCGGGTTAGCACCAAACTTTGTTCTACGACATATAGATTGGTTGTGCTCTTAGTAGAGACAACTGAATAGAATGGTACGACTTTTCACATTGGTCCCTCGCAATATTTCAAGCAAGGACAGTTGGCATCTAGCCCTCTGCAATATACAAATTGACTACCGGGTTCACATCTTGTACTCAAAATTTTTGTGATCTACAATTCCACCGCAGACTCCTTACTCCTTTTTCCCTTTTCTTCTTCCTGTGTATTATGGCTCTCTGGTTATATACTTAGTCTCCTTTCTATGATTGCCTTTATATACATTGGCGTGTTGACATATCTTCATCTCCATCTATATCTTTGCATGGCGAATTGGACCGCCCGTTGTTCCATTTCATACTTAGTGAATTTTATGCGTGCAGTTGTCGAGTTGGCGCAATTGAAGTTTGTTGTTTTTTGTTCCATGATATACATCTTCCACTCAAAATTTCCGTGATCTACAATTCCACTGTGGACTCCTCCGTCCTTTTTCCCTTTTTTTCTTACCGTGTATTATGGGACTATAAAGTATGGTCATGATACTTTATAGAATATGTACGGATTGCACATTCCATGCATAGCCACATTTTGGATCACGCGTTCTCAGGCGGGTGGGCTAAAAATTGGGTGTCCATTGTTTCATTCCCTACAAATAGAACCCAGAATTCCACGATATACAAATTGACAAGCATACCTATGGACTGGCTGACTCAACATTTCACTTCTATTGTTCCGTGCCCTCCAAACAATGCTCCCAGTTCCGCGATATACAAATTGACAAACGAAGTCCAGGGCAAGTGGGGTGGAGATTGCCATTGTTTACGAATGGTAATTCCTATCAAGTATCTAACAGTATATAAAAAATTATTTTCAATACTAAATTACCTCTTAGTAGTGACAATTGGAGACAGGTACGAAACAGTTGGCATCACATCCTCCAGGATATACAAATTGACTACCAGATTCTGACATCATCTGCTCTTCCCTGTTACAGATTATGCATTCAAATGTTCGGAGCGATACAATTTGAACATCAGGGCCTCCTATCTTCTGCAAATACCTTGTCATCCTGTTTTGGGTCCTCCTGTTGCTGGGTTCACGAAATGTCTAACTCTTGGATACTATTTCGGGTTGGCACCAAACTTTGTTCTACCACAGTTCACAAATGTTTCAAAGTACTAACTTCCTCACATTCCTAATATAGATTGGTTTTGCTCTTACTCGCGACAAATGAACACAATGGTATGAAATAGTTGGCATTTATCCCTCCGCAATATACAAATTGACTACCAGGTTCACATCTTGTACTCAAAATTTCCATGATCTACAATTCCACCGCGGACTCCTTAGTCCTTTTTCCCTTTTCTTCTTCCCATGTATTATGGCTCTCTGGTTAAATACTTAGTTGCCTTTCTATGATCTCCTTTATATACGTTGGTGTGTTGACATATATTCATCTCCATCTATATCCTCGCATGGGGAATTGGACCGCCCACTGTTCCTTTTCATACTTAGTGAATTTTATGCACGTGGTTGTTGAGTTGGCGCAATTGAAGTCTGTTGCTTTTTGTTCCATGATATACATATTCCACTCCAAATTTCTGTGATCTACAATTCGCGGACTCGTCCATCCTTTTTCCCTTTTTTTCTTCCCGTGTATTATGGGACTATGAAGTATGGACATGATATTTTATAGAACATGTACAAATTGCGCATTCCATGCTTAGCTACATTTTGTATCACGGGTTCTCAGGTAGGTGGACTCAAAATTGGGCCTCCATTGTTCTGTGTCCTACAAATAGCACCCAAAATTCCGCGATATACAAATTGACAAGCGGACCTGTGGACTGGCTGACTCAACATTGCACTTTTATTGTTTTGTGTCCTCAAAACAATGCTCCCAGTTCCATGATATACAAATTGACACATGGATTCCAAGGCTGGCAGGGTCGAGATTTCCATTGTTTAAGGATGGTAATCCCTATCAAGTATCTAACAGTATCTAAAAAATTATTTTCACTACTAAATTATCTCTTAGTAGTGACAACTGGACACAGAGATACGAAACAGTTGGCATAACAACCTCTGCAATATACAAATTGACTACCGGATTCTGACATTATCCGCTCTTCCGTATTCAAATTATGCATTCCAATTTTTGAAGTGATACAATTTGAAAGTCAGGGCCTCGCATCTTCTGCAGAGACCTTGTTAGCCTGTTTTGGATCCTCTTGTTGTCGGGTTCACGAAATGTCCAACTCTTGGATACTGTTTCGGGTTCGCACCAAGCTTCGTTCTACCATGGTTCACAAATGTTTCAAAGTATATGTTGTTGCCTTCCATCCTCACTAACTTCCTCTCGTTCCTAATATATATTGGTTGTGCTCCTACTAGTGACAACTGAACACAATGGTACAAAACAGTTGGCATCTCGCCCTCTGCAATATACAAATTGACTACCAGGTTCACATCTTGTACTCAAAATTTCCATGATATACAATTCCACTGTGGACTCCTTAGTCCTTTTTCCCTTTTCTTCTTCCCGTGTATTATGGCTCTCTGGTTATATACTTAGTTGCCTTTCTATAATCATGGATTCTAGCATTGGCGAGATGACATATCTTTATATCCATTTATATAATCACACGACGAATCCGACCGACCACTATTGCTTTCCATACTTAGCCAATTTTATGGCCGCGGTTGTCAGGTTGACGATTTCGAACTCTGCTTCTTCTTGTTCCGTGATGTACATCTTGCACTCAAAAATTTTGTGATCTACAATTCTACCGCAGAATCCTCGAACTCGCAAGCTTCACTCTACCATGGTTCACAAATGTTTCTGAGTATTTTTCGTTGTCTTCCATCCCCACTAACTTCTTTTCCTTCCTAATATACATTGGTTATTATCTTACTAGTGACAACTGCACACACTAATACAAAACAGTTCACATCCAACCCTCCACAATATAGAAATTGACTATTGAGTTCCAACATCGTCCCCTCTTCCATGTTATAGATTATGCATTCAAATTTTTTGAATGATACAATTTGACCATCGGTCCTCGTGTCTTTTGGGGAGACCTTATGACCCCATTTTGGATCCTCACTTCTGTGATGTACAATTCCAGTGTAGACTCGTCGAGCTCGCAAGCTTCACTCTACCACGGCTCAGAAATGTTTCAAAATATCTCTCGTTGCCTTCCATCCCCATTAAGTTCTTGTCCTTCATGATACACATTAGTTATGCTCTTACTAGTCATATACAAATTTCCCTCTGGATCATCCTACCATACCCTCTTCGTTGTTATGCATATTGCACTGAAAACGTTCTGAGACGAACAATTTGACCCTCGCAGCCTCACCTTCAACCGTTGTACCTTGCAACCCTATTTTGAAGCTATTTTTCTCGGTGCCCGCGACCTGCGTACTTCCTTACTATGCAATTAGAAATCTTTCATGCTAACAACTGGCCATGTAGGAACCCTCAACATTGTCATTAATGGGAGAACACTCAAGGAGATTTCCCATTATTATGCATTAAACCAAAATGTGCGGAAAGTTATTTTTTCCCTTCCGATTGTTCATGTCAAACACGTGTCCTCGTGTTGGTCCACTCAAGAAATCTACAATGCTTCATCTCACATTGCAATATCCTCCATGTTCGCATTTATATGTATGCAATTACTAGTGGTTAATGTTAACAACGCATGATGCAACAGGCATTCAAATTGTGATTAATGAACAAAAGTGTCGAGGACATCTCCCATTCACACACTTTCATCCAATATTTGCGCAAGGTTATATTATCCCTTCCAAATTTTCATTTCATTCATCATCTGGAGAAAAAAAGCGTTCTTGTACACTTATGGCAACAGGTCGACAACAGTTTTGTGGAGATATAATAAATATGTTTGAACATCAGGACCAGAACTTCTAGTGGTCGAGGACATACTTTTACTATTCATCCCATTCCGTTCAGAACAAAGTGATTTGGACCTCTGGAATCGCTCATGCAGGTTGCGTCCCTGAGGTTTTTGACTGTAAGGAGGTGGTCTCTTGGTGCACTGAAAAATATATTCCAGGACAAAGAATTATTCAGCTGCACGACCATTCTCCTATTTCTTTGTCACCTCAGGTCTTCCGCGAGATGTTAAAATTGTCGAAACCAACATTGATGTTTAGAGGACAAGATTGCAGGTAGTTTCTAGAAAAACATGATAACAGGTTGGACATCTTAGCCGCCTTTCTTGAAGACCCGACAACAGTTCCTGAAGATATCACAAGGTTGCAGGTGATTTCCTTTAGAAATCCATTCCGGGAAATTGCTTAGTTGTTTACAAGAATAACGGGACAAGCATCCACAACAAGAATTTCCCACATAATTATTTATATTTTGTATTTCATAGTCAAAGAACAATACATTTTCGATTGGGGGAAGATAATTTCCATTGAGCTATATTCCCAGTTGTCACGATTCAAAGAATCGAACAAATTTTATATGTCATCCTACTTGATTTTCACAATAGTGCATTGATGCCCGTTTCCAAAACTTTCTTTTTCCAATAAAATAAACCGTGGATTCGACCCAATAACATTCTGGTACAAGGCCCTATGGAGGCATAAGGCCTCCCATTTCTTTTATGAATTTTTTAATGGCTTTGTCTCAGTTTTCAAAGATTTATTGTTAGGCAAGGATGCTCTACGTATGTCTGGCCAGACAACAAAGTTTTTGAACAAGAAGGGCACACTTGAACAAAAGGAAAATCAAAGTTTCCTCATGCTCTTTGTCTCTAAGGAAAATCCTACTTTACTTCCATGCCACATCACAGACAATATGTTTGTTGTAGAAATAGCAAGGAAATACAACCACTGGTTGAATTTTTTCCATGACAAGAAAAAAAAATAGTTCATTCCTCTGCCTTGGAAAGTCGGAGACTTCATGTGCAGAAACATCAACAAGATTGACGAGTTTTCCTCCCATTTCAAGAAATTGAACCTAACTTATGCTGAAAGGCTAAGAGGGTTCAACCCTAATGGGATTTTTCGAGAAAATTTACTGGCAGTT
This sequence comes from Picea engelmannii, assembly GCA_009831015.1. Lineage (NCBI taxonomy): Eukaryota > Viridiplantae > Streptophyta > Pinopsida > Pinales > Pinaceae > Picea > Picea engelmannii. The sequence goes on along the minus strand of ML781694.1, from coordinate 146,205 downwards.
GTCTTTAACAACTCTTTTATCCATAGACACTTGATCGAAGACAGAGACTGTGTCGACAACAATCCTGCTTCTACCGATTGCGACGCAGATACATTGCAAAGCGCGACTGAATTGTACAGACAACATGGAAAAATATCCAATGAGAAGAGCACCCAATCCCCCGCCAACACTCCCAAGAGCACGACATCACAGAGAATCGCTTCGACGACCCACCCCAATAAGAAATAAACCCATAAATCTTTGAACGGAGGAGGAGATAATAACCCTCCTCGTACAAAAATTGATAGTTCTCACAAAATTCCACTGGTGAAGAAGAGAAAAAACAATGCAGGGCAGGCGGAGGATCCCAAAATTGAAAGTGAACAGCTGCACCTTCAAATTGAAACTAAGCACATGCAGAAAATTGGGTCATCTGCGTTGGAAATATCTGAGACCGAAATTTTTGACAAAGATGAATCCTTCGTATTCCAGAGCGTTGTTTTTTATAGCTAATATAAAAGTATGGTCATTGAAAAGAGAGATGTAACAAACAAGAAAGGAAAATATCGCACAGAGATTAACTTTAGGAAAATGCATCCATCCCAAATCTTCTCATTTCACCAAGTAACGGGTGAAATTCTTCATGATTCCATTGGAGGAATTGAGACAAAAAATGTCAATATGAAAGATCACCTCAACGAATTTGAGCAGGCTTTCATTGCAACCCCATAATTTGCCAGTACTTTGGAAAAAATCATGCCTACTACCACTGCAACCAAGATGAAAGTATCGTCTACCCTCCTTGCATGCTCTAGAGCCCTTGTAGAGAATAACATCAACAAAAGAATGCATCTAGTTACTGAAGCCTGAGAAACATCGAAAGATTTAGTTTCCTTCAGAAAAAAGGCAAATGATTTCCTGGAACACTTGAAGGTCAATTCAAAAAATGATCATCATTTCTGTGAATAGGTGCTGGCCCATTTTGCCAACTATGCCATCAACACATCGGAACTGAAAATAAGACAAGAGAAACTCCCCTCCCCAAAGAGGACCAAAAAAGTAAAAGCATGCTAGAAAAGAAAATTAACAACCTGGAGCTCATTGTCAGGTCATGTAAACAAGTCATATCTGAAAAGGGAGATTTATTCACAAGCCTGCTCCAAAGGACCTAGCCGAAAGTACCAACGAGGTTCAAGACCCAAACTTAATTCTCAAATCCTTGTCAATGACCAAAGAAGCATTACAGGAACAAGTTGATATTTTAAAGGGGTTGATATTCGAAAAGTTTTACGACATACTTGAACATCATCTAGATTAGCACGAGCGCTGGGTACTAGACTATGCAGCACACAATGAAGAAATTGAATAGATTCTGCATAGTATTTCAATGGATCTAAGGAAATTAGAAAATGACCTTTATGACATAGAAATCAAGGATGAAATCAACATTCCCCCCATGAAAAGCTACATCGAAGAATGGTTCGAACAAAGAATGGGAATCCTTGTCCAGGAAGGGCAACAACCGGTTGATAGGACTCCAATGACCATCGACGACAACAACAAAAACACATCGGCTTCATAGTAAGTCTATACTGGCATCTTTTTTTCTTTATCAATCCAGTTTAAGTCTATATTGTCATCTTGTTTTCTTTATCAATCTAGTTATGACCTCTTTAAATAAAAAAGTGTAACCAAAGACCCATAACTTTCAATTTCTTCTTTTCAGGTCTTCCTCTCTACCGTCGTGCAGTTCTTCTTATGACATTCCTAATTCTTGTACTTATTTATTTGTATGGTCTGCGGGAGCCCCAATCCTAGTCTATATGACAAACACATTTAAATTTCTAGAAACATGTAGCACACATTATTAATTTTTGATAAATTCCAAAGAAAACTGATTCGGGAATGCCTTTATTGTATACTACATTTTGGGTGTCCAAGAAGCTTTCTTGTTTGTTACAAAGAAAACTAATTCGGGTCTGCTACATTTCTAGTGTCCTATTGTATGATAATTTGTTTCTTTCACGACGTTCTTACTATTCTATTGTATGCTAACGTTTTGGGTGTCTAGGAACCTATAATTTCATAAATTTTGATTTTTCTTGTGTCCACAAGCCTTTTCTTTCAAGCAAACTAATTCAGGAATGCATTTAGAGACATATGTAACAGACATTATTTATTTTTGTTAAATTTCTATAGTTCGCAAGTTTGCTTGTCAATTTGTATATCGCGGAACTCTGTTGCTATTTGTAGGGCACAGAACAACAGAGGCCCAATTTTGAGCCTGCCAGCCCGAGAAGCCGCAATCCGAAAACTGACTAACTATGGAGGTCTGCAACATTTTTTGTGTCCTATTGTATGCTAATTTTTTTGTCTTTCACGACATTGTTGCTATTCTATTGTATGCTAACTTTTTGGGTGTCCAGGATCCTATACTTTGATAAATTTCAATTTTTATTTTGTCAAGAATCCTTTGTTTTAGAGCAAACTAGTTCAAAAATGCTAATTTTTTTGTGTTCTTCTCCACGAACCTATGTAACATACGTTATTACTATTCTATTGTATGCTTTTAAATGTTCATGTAATTTCCAGATATATGTAACAGACATTATTTATTTTTTGATAAATTTCTATCATCCGCAAGTTCGCTTGTCGATTTGTATATTGCGGAACTCTCGATGCTATTTGTAGGGCACGGAACAACAGAGGCCCAATTTTGAGCCTGTCAGGCCCACAACCTGCGATCCAAAAAAATGGTTAAGTATGGAATGAGGGCTCTGTCCATGTTGTATAAAATCTCATCCCCATACTTTATAAAAGTACATATTTCATATGTACAAAACTAAATATCTACTTTATAAAATTACATATTTGGTATGTATAATTTATGCTATTCAAGAACCCATAATTTGATAAATTTCAATTTCTTTTGTGTCATGAGCCCTTCTTTTAAAGATAATTAATTCGGGGATGCGAATTTCTTTGTGTTTTTTTTCCACGAACCTATGTAATAGACATTACTACTATTTTTTTGTGTTTCTCTCCACGAACATATGTAAAATGTATGGAAAAAAAAACTAATTTGCAAATGCTAAATTTTTTGTGTCCAATAACCTTTTAAATGTTGATAATTTTGTATATATTTCAGGAAGAACTAATTCGACAATACTATGTTCTGCATGCAAACCACATGTATTTCAACTTTCTAGCCACATGTTTGTACTCGGTCGTATTTACTCCCATCCCAACCTAGCAGGGACTACACTGCCATGCATCACTTGTTTCAATGTAGCAGCAAAAATAATACAATTCACATGAGGATAAGTTACTATGTAGAAATATATGTAGTATCTACATACAGTAAATTAGGTGAAAAGCAATATAACAAGTAGAACAAATATACAGACAATAAATGAAATACTAAACACTGGAATATGAAATAAGAGTAGAAGTATGCACCTTTGTATCTCCTCTTCTACATTTGCGGCAAAGAGCCCATCGTCTTCTCCATCTATTATGTTTGTTTAAATGTAGCAATGCAGAAAAAATACAATGGACATGAAGGAAGTTGGTATGCAGGAAGACATGCAAAAAAATAAAGAGAGTTCGATTTATTTCAATGTAGCGGCACAGAAAATACAAAGGACATGAAGATAAGTTATTATGTAGGAAGATACACAATATCTACATACAATAAATTAGGAGAACACATATACAAACAATAAATGAAATACAAAACAATGGAATATGAAATAACAGTACAAGCATGTACCTTTGTATCTCCTCTTCTACAATTGCGGTAAAGACTCCTTTGTTTTCTCCAGCTATTATGTTTGTTTCAATGTGGGAATGCACAAACTACAATGAACATGAATGGAAGCTGATATGCAAGGGAGAACAATCAATATGTACATATAGTAAATGAGAATCAAGGAATAGAATAAAATATAGTTAGAAACATGAACCTTTGATTGTCTTCATCCATGGTTGTAATTATATAGAGTTTTTCCTACCCAAAATATATTACAAGCCAGAAAATATTAAGACATTGCATGGCCATAGCTGAATGATTTTGGTTTTGTGCAACAAAGTATCTAGATATGCTTTGAGACATGGAAATATAATTTTGCAGTATCTTTGATGTACATCTCATATTTCAAGTACAACACAAATTGTATCATAGTCAGACCAGTCTGTGTACAGGATAATGAGGTTGTATTGTGATATGGGCACATTTCACCATATATGGTTAATAAGTGTGTTTTGCACATGTTTTATCTTAACAAAAAGACATCAGACATTGTAATTGCACATGTAGTTGTCCAATTATTTGTTATGCCACTATTTTTTATCATGTCAACACTAAAGTATCCTAGAATGATAATGGTTTCGTCCAAATGTAAATGGTGTGATGCATTTAATAACACATTCATTATGCTATCAATGTTGCACGCCAAGCAACATAGAAACTGAATATTGCAATTTGCAATCCACGGAACACCACTCTTGCTAGCACCATCTTAGTATCCTTTTCTTCTACAATAAAATTTTGCAAAGGAATGTAGGTATGGTCCAGAGATAGGAAACAAAATTGGAGAAAAATTTAAGAGCAGGATAGGCAGGCACGGGACAGGCGTTAGATCTTGACTTTGCCAAACACGGCAAATGACAAAACCGCAGGTCCACTTGTGGGCGCAGGACTTGAACACCACACAGTGAAAAAAAAACATCTCTGACTACTGGCATAGGACCCCAACCCTGCAAATCTGAAGAAAACAAAAGAAAACAACAAGCAACAAACCAGTGAGGAAGCACGAACAGGCCCAACTGCAGCCTCAGGACCTCAAACTCATAAACTTGAACCAAACAACAACAAGCAACAATCGACGAACCAACGAACCAACAAACAAGAAACAACCACTAAACCAGTAAAAAACATATGTATCTCCAATGATTACCAAATTACAGCCCAAGCATAGAAGGAACCCGAAACATATGACGAGCATGCCAGTAGAAATAATCAAACATTCTTACTTGCAAATTGCAAACAATGAACAACAAAGAAAGAATACAACATTAAAAAAGAGCGTCTAAGCTCAAAAATTTGGATATCTAAACATTTACAACATTGGGAACAACGAAGCTGACAATAAGACCTCCAATATAGTCTCCAATGAGACGATGATATATAAGGTTTTTTTTATTATATAAAAAATTATGTTTTTACTTCTATAGTTAGAACAATATAGATGATGCAAAAATGTATAGTCAAAGGACATATTAATATGAAGTCAACGAATTATCGATCGCTATAGTCCCTCTACGCCTTCAGCAGGGACTAATAACACTTAAGGAAATAAATAACACCTCATACTACATTGTGCAATAATTTTAACACTATTCTCGATAAACTTTCCCTTTAAAGATAAGTGATTTAGGTAAGCCTACATAATATATTGACTTTCATATGATCACATGCCTAATAATTGACTATATCTATTATGTCTAATTTTACTATTTTGAAGATATAAACATTATGTCTAATTTTACTATTTTGAAAATATAAACATCATGGAAATTAATCTAAATTCTATTTATATATTAATCCAAATTAATAGTACTATTTTGAAAATGTAAACATTATAGAAATTAATCTAAATTCCATTTATATATTAATCCAAATTAATAGTAAGTGTGTATGTAGGTTATATATATATATATATATATATATATATATATATATATATAGCAATTCATGCATGGTTACAAAATATGTTGGCATATATATAAGGAATTCATGCATGGTTACAATGGAACATAGTTAGTATGACTTAAGAATTAAGAACTAATTTATAAGTAATAGATAATCGTTGTAGGTAGTTGTATTAAATTACGTCTATTTAAGTTATATTTTTTTTGTATGATTGGTCTACAATCAACAATTAGTTGGGCACGTACTTGTATGACATGTGGTCGTGTTATTCGATTGTTGTCACTATAATTTTCAAGTGTGCCCACGATGTCTCATACGCGACGCACAAGATAAGTTGGGGTTTTAAATCGGTAAATTCATATAACAAAGTGTCTTAAGAGTACACTCCATCACCAAGTGCCCTACACCTTGGGAGCTCTACTTAAATCATATTAATGTATGCTCAATTCCACATTAATTATACTAATTAATTAAACTAAAATGATGGAAAGTCAATACTCAATTAATTACAATTTACAATTATATATATGTAGACAAAGAATTTTTAATAAGATTAAATTGATGTTGTTGATGATGATTAACGATGAAACTAGACTAATTGATTTATCAAACCTTATAATTATACAAATTACAACTTAATTATTTCTTTATATTTTAATTATTTAATCATAATATTTTTATTAGCCACACTTATTAGCTACTAAGGAGTGCCATCCTCGTTTCTTTTATTTTGGTATGGTGATTTGTCACACACCCACTATGACAACCTAGATTTTTCGTCTTTTTCTTCAAGGAACAGAATCCCCAAATTTATATGGGGCCTAGCGCAGACCATCCCTTCCCTTATCCTCCTCCAAGTGACCACAACCTGGCCTTAGCGCAAGCGCCTTTCGCAACTCGCGATTTGGAGAGTCAAGGCTCTCGACTCCTCTTTCTCCAATCGCCAATACCCGAGATGCGATATGGGTATGGCTCCCTCCTCACTAGCGCCTGCTACATATAACCATAGGCTAGGCTAAACACTAGCACTACTCGCAATTCACGACCTCGCGAGTGGCAATGTTGAGCCCTCGTGCTCCTCCTTTGCGAATCCCCGAAACGCGAAAGGTCAACGCTACATGGACTCTGCCAAAGCGACGCGTACACGCCACTTGTCTCCTCCGTTGTACTATTCTTACGAGTTGTGTCGCTGCCGCCCGTCGCACGAGACCTTGGCTCTCGACGTTTCGTGACCTTAGCGATCAAGGTGAAATTTCTTCACCCTTCAAAACCTCAAGACACGATAAGTCAACAATGGGTTGACTCTTTCCCAGGCGACACATGTTCACCACCTGTCACCCGCTTCCACCTTTCTCTGGGCACTTGTTGTTATTCCACCTGTCAACCATGTGGTCCCCACCTGACGGATGTGCCACGTGTTCACATGAGCCCTCGATGCTCGGCACTTCGCAACTTCCGCAGTCGAAAAGACATTCTTTCAACCTTTGAACCCCCAATATGCGATACCACGTGGAGGTTCTGATCCAACATTTCTCCCGTGGCTTGGATCCAATGACCACGATCACGTCACGATCTCACAAATCATGATTTTTTGCAGTCCTACCCTTGACCACTCCAAGTTGAGAGTCAGTGAAATGCTACCCGACTTCCATGCGTCCTGTGTCGATGGATGGTTCTGAATACTTCGAGACTTTCAGGACGTTGTCGAGTCCACTCTCCTGCCTATGCAAAGGTTAAGATCGACAGTCAATAGAGCTCTGTCAGATCCTTGGATCTGTGCTCCTGGATCCCATCACTACTTGCAAAGGATGGAGGGGTCGAGGTGTTAACGCCTACGCTCCTCCTATAGATCCATCGATCTTAACAGATCTGGGGTATTTCCGAAAGGATTCCAACCATTCATCTACCAAACGATGGGGTATTCCTCTCGATAATTGGACTCGCTATCCTTTCTGAGCTTGAATCATGAAATTCAACCTCTTGGAGCTTCAAACTCCCACGACTTCAAGACCTTAGAGAGCTACTCTTTCTTGCATAAGGTTTCCAGACCCGGATCGCATGAACCTTCAGACGGTTCTTGGGCAAGTGTCCCTGATCTTAGTCGAGTCTCTGGGTAAAGGTTTGTTACGGTTCCAAGGTTTATGGGGTAATTCCCGGGGAAGAGTACTCTCAAGGAGCCTTCCCAAAATATTACGAGAATCAAGCAAACAAGACGATTCTCGGTGGAGCGAACTCATGCTCCAGACTTAATCATTTGTACAGAAATCAACTATGGCATGTAAGTATACACATGCATCCATGATTTCCAGTCTAAAACACGAGGCAATCATTCCACACTGAAATCATTATGGGCATATAAACATAAGCATGTATTCATTATTTCCAGTCTAAAACACCAGGCAATCATTCCACACATAAATCATTATGGGCATATGAACATGAGCATGTATTCATTATTTCCAGTCTAAAACACCAGGCAATCATTCCACACATAAATCATTATGGGCATATGAGCATGAGCATGTATTCATGATATTCAATTCAAAATACAAGGCATAAAACACTTATCAGATCTACCAGGCATGATGCAACTGCTGAGAGGGGTGCTCGTTTCCACCCAACCATAGGCTCAGTGACTCCAAACGGATTTACCACTAGCCACCCCCGAGCTAGACCACGATGCTTTGAGATTCAGTCTCCTACTTCCAGCTCAATGGAATTCAAGGATGAAGGTTACTCTCCTTCTCCTGATACAAAAAAATAATCTAGGACGAAGGTTACTCTCCTTCTCATGTGTTCATAACTCCCTGTGTTTACAAAGTTTCTCCAGTTCTCTTCCGCAATCCCTGTCGTGCGTACTCTCTTTCTCTACCACACTTCCTCTCTTGCCTTTTTCTCTGCAAGATTGCATGTGGTGTGAATTTCCCCGTCTGTGGTCAGGTCTGAGAGCTTTTACGGATGGGCGGTTCACCCCCATCCCCTCATTAACTCTTGAGGAGCCTCCCCACCTACCAATCTAATGGGAAATCCATTCCAAGGTCAGAGAGTTACTTTGGTCTTTGAGCAAGTAAAAACCAGTACGGTACTGGCTCGGTGGAAGTTAACGCAACCATTCCAGGTCCCTTCCACCACCTCTCATTAGCCATCGTGGTCTCTTTTAGCACATCCCCCTCCCAACAGTCATGCAACACATATTCATAACATAATTTACATTCATCGACCTTTTATACAAAGGTTTGTCAAATCAAACATTCACATCTTTGAGTTTGCCATAGTTCTTGGCCAATATAGTTATTTTTACAAACTGGGGGAAACAGGGTGTTACATGATTGTTTTAAATTTTAAATTTTTTTTTTTTTTAATTTTTTGCATTTGTTTTATATGTTATTTTTTTAATTTTAATTTTTTAATTGTAGTTTAGGTTTGGATTTTTAAAAATTAAAATTTGTGTATTGTTTTCGTTTATTAAAAAAAGAAATTGTGTCTTTCGGGTTATTTTATTTTCTTTTTAATATTTGTTTTTGAGATTTTAAGGGTGTTTTTATTTTTTATTTTAAGGATTTTTTTTTTAAGTTTTAGGTTGTTTTCTATATTTTTAATATTTTGATTTTTTTTATTATGTTATATAAATGTTTTTCGTTAAAATGGTGTTGTATTTTCTTTTAACTTGTTTACATAATGTTTTATTTTTCATTTTTAAGGTAAATTAAAGAAAAATAAAAATTAATTAATTAACAAGTTTTCAAGTTTCTAGTTTAAGGGCCAATTCTGAAGTTTTTATTTGCGATGGTACTAGTGGTGAACGTCGTGGTTCCAATTAAGTCATTTTTTAATTCTAGAAATTAAAGTGGTGCTATTGGTAGCACCACTTTTCGTTTCAAGGGTCAATTTGCCACAATAGTATCAAATGTCAAAGTTGTAATTTCAATCAAGACACTGTTTTAACCACCAAGAAAAAAAGTGCACTACTAGTAGTACCATTTTTTGAAATTAGGATTGATTTTGGTGTTTTTGACCCAAAAGTATGGATTTTTTGGGTCAGAGTTCTCGTTTTGAGGTCACGGTTATCTTTAAGTTGGTAATTATTCTCTACTATGAGCCTATTGATTATTCTTTACCTATTGTCAAATGGGTGAGGGTTCTAAATCTTCATTGATTGTTATCTTTGAGGAGGTTTATCATGACTAATAATCTCTTTGATTTTGTGCCTTTAGATGTTCTTCATCATACTTTTGATTTATAATGCTTCGTTGATCTTTACATGATGAAATTGATAGTTTATCTTTGGAATCTTTTGCATATTTCGAAATATTTGTTAATCCTATATAATTGCTTGGTTCAAAACATCCTATTTTGTATGACTCAAAGAAAGCTTGCTTTTAAGGATCTTCTTTCCCCTTGTGCACTGGTCTAAACTATCATCTCATTGCATTATTGAGAAGAAAATGGTTGACTTGAATGAATAACATATTTGCATATATGCATCCTCCTGCATAAACATTATACCTATTGTCTTCATATTCAGGCTTGAACTCTTACATATTTAGATGCCTCAATGTAAATCACATCACTTGAATTAGAGGAATTTAATCGTATTCTAAGAGTTTGAGATATTATTTTTAGTTAAGAAAGCAAGAATTTTGTATCCTTATAGCATTGGTCTGTTGTAGAAAGTTAGTCCATAAAAGGCCAGGATCACAAAGAATTACTTCTTATCGTTTCTTCATTTTTGAACAAGTATATCTCCCCAACCCTTTTTCATTTGATGAGTAAAATGGTGATGGCAAGGAATCTCCATCCTTGTGTAACAAAGTTTATTCTTGTTGTGGTCGCAGGAACATGGTTGCTTTTAATGAAGTCACTTTCTTGATAAGACACTTATGTTGTTTCAAGTCTTCAAGAAGATCATGGCCAAGCAGAAGATTATAAGCAAATGGTTACATAGTACAAAGGGAATTCAAGAGAAGGGCTTTCAGTTAGTGAAAAGGATGGAAAACTCAAGTGTACCTATGGGAATCCCTTGATGTTGTTCCTATTAGCTAGGATTCTCTCTAATTTACATCTTAATCCCTATTGAACCCAACATTCTGAATTAAGCTTTGTATTTCCCAAAACCCAATTGGATCTCCTTTAACGTCATTGCATTATTTATGTTTCATTTCTATACCAAGATCTGAGATTTAGTTCATCGAAACCCTAATTCATGACCTAAAACTTAACTTCTATGTGGAACCATGATCCATAATGGAATTTTAACTCATAGTGGGATCTTCCCATTGGACTCTCCTTATCGTCCTTGCCTTTATCAGGAATACCCATTCAAGATGCATAAATTGTATCACCTTAAGACCTTTCTTGAAGCCCGAAGGATGCAAGCCTATCGAGCTCCCCTCATTTGATTGTTCCCATAAGGGTGACAAGTGGAAGCCCTTTTCCCAAGTTTCCAAAATGTGAGCCCTGAAAACCTATCAGATTCTCCTTCATCAGGTAGAACTATATTTTTGGTCCCCTTTTCTCGAATTGGTCTCGTTTCAAGATCAACATCCCAAACTGCTTGATTGATAATCATCTTTATCCCACTCACAATTGGACTAGTCACGAACTTTCAATATTATATCTTTGGTCTCTTCCATCAGATTCCAAAACCCTGTCAAACTTGGAATATCAGGTTCTCACATCGAAAATGGGCTTTTCCTTTGAGGTTTTCTTGATCCAATAAGCTTATCAGACTACTCTTTATTGGATTTTTCTTTTCAAGGTTTTCCATATCAATGGGCCAGGATGGCTTCAAAACCCTATTTATCCTATGGATCTTTCCTCATGGAATCAACATCGCATTGACATGTCCACCTAACATGTCACACTGACGTGTTTTGTCTGAGATGGAATTCGAATTCCACAAACCCATCAGGCTCAACCTTTCTACATATCCCTATCAGATTTCTCTCTTCCTGAAACCTATTCAACTACCTACTTCATGAATGTCATTGGACTGCACCTTTCTAATAATCCTATTGCATTTTCTCTTCTCGAAAGATCATTAGATTGCACATTTCTAATAAGCATATAAGACCTTCTCTTCCCAAAATCCTATTGGGTTTCCACTTCCCGCAATGTCTTAGGAAACTTCCCTATCAGATAACCTGGCTTGGACTCATTTGGAGGATTTTCACCACACGACATTTCTCAATCCGATAAGCCTATTGAACTACCTATTTCCCGCCTACCATTTTCATTTAACTTTGGATTTATTACTTTAAATTGTTTTTTGGGTCTTGGATGTGACACTTGTCAAGTCCTAAACGGTTATCATGTGCACCATGGTCCATACCACTGGTGGCTTCGCACATGAATTATATAGAGAAGGTTAAACAATATAAACACATTACCATAAAACTACCCAATGCATGTGGGATATATCTCTGAAACTGTAAAATTAACGGTCACGATCCGCCCCGATGGAAGATCAATGGAAATTGAGTGCTATCATCGAAAAGTTATGTCTCAAACAATAGATCATCATTTCAAGTATGAATTGGCTCTTCGGAAAGATGGAATGGAAAATGATGTATTAACAGAACCCTTATCGCTATGGAGTAGCTTAAACATCCAAAGGATTTGAATAAGTGAGAAGAGATGGTGAAGCAGATTGAAAGCAATTTCCAAGTTTATCTCCATCTGAACAACCAGGCTTCATGCAAAGAGGGGCATTTCCATCCATCATATCCATGAGTAAATCAAGATCTTTCTTCTATGTATTAACGGCCACCAAAGAAAGTATTAAAGATTAGATTGAATAGACCGACACTCTAATAAGAAAAATATACCACATGAATTGAATGGATATCATATATAATGGTACACCAGTAGGGTTGTAGGAATCATAATACTAACTAACAATTACTCACAACTTGTGTCAAAGATGTTATAGAAGTGACTCTCATGGATTGGAAAAGGCCAATACAAAGACATAGAAGCATTGTCTATAGCAGTATTCAGAACAACAAGCCATGGAATTCTATCCCACGTCATGGATATTTCCCCTGGGAGGAACTAATATTCCTAGATTGTCCTGGAGATCAGAGGAGCTTCACTTGTTTTCGCAAAGGAAAAGAATTTATATTATCCATAAGCTTCATATCAACACATCTAGAGCATGGAATTCTACAGTTCATCCTAAGGTATCTCTACATGAACTGGTTAGGATTCAGATGCATCAAAGAAGCCAAGAATAAATGTTGTGGTTGTTGGTTCTTTGCATCTACGGTGGTGAAGCTTGAATGAGTCATTCTTCCAGCCAATAGAACTCCATGGATCTAGATACCATGAAGCATCCAAACCAAATGAAAGGAATGATATAGAATGAATAAGTGGAGGTTAGAGGAGGAGGGATTGCATTCATTGGTGGTCTTTTTCAACAAGAGACCAGACCCATGGTCTCCCTTGATAAGGACCCTTTTTATCTATTTTCAAAATTTTCAAGTCTCCTATTCTATGCAATAAGAAAGGTGGAAAGAAGGAAAATATCGCCCATAAAATGGATAGGGAGATAAGATTGGTTGTATATCTTGTTGTTTATTCTAAGAAAATCCAAGGGGATATGAAACGACGCATAACCGAGGAGTTGCAAGCAAGGGAGAGGAAACTGAACAAACAAATGAATCGACCAGGGCATGGGAATGATGAATGGTATGTATGGAATATAGAACACCGAAGAGATTCCCCTGATTTTAATGAAATATGATTAATCAGCCTATCGAGAAGTGTAGGAGGGAAGGGATAATTGAAAAAATCAAGTCATAACAGTAGCCTTGGCAGTTACAGATACTAGAAAGACTCTATTGTACCTTATAAAAGGAAGCTCCATGTAATAGACAAAGAATTTTTCCCATTGTAACATTGATGATACTATTATCTCATGGAATACAGAGTAGAAGGAAATTGAGCAATCATAAACGATATTCTGTAACATATGGGATTGCTCTACATGTGTAATTGAATTTTTACATTTTCTTGAAGAACATCTCATATGAACTAGTTATGTTTGTGTTGTTCAATCTATTTGATGTTTTTGGTTACCAATAGATACAGTGGCAATGTTATAGGTTTGATCTGCAACTATTTGTGATTCAATCTATAGCTTTATTGTTTTGATATATTTACAATTGACATGAACTTCTGCAATCTATAATATCAATTTATGTTGTGTCTATCTTTTATAGTTGCTCTTGCGCATGATAGGTTAGAGGTAATTAGATTAAGTAGTTTGCATTTGGTTTTAATTAGATTATATTTAGTTCAGTTAAAATTCTTGGGGGGTAGTCTATTGTCTTTCCATTTGTTTTTCTAAATTGTAGTGGCAACCAGACCCACACACTGGTGGGAAATGCTATCTCAAATGAGAGTAGTTCTAATTGGGACCTGCCATCGAGTGTTCTCGATTACCTGTTTGACAGGCCATTTGGACCTGTTAACAAAAATGGCACTGGAATGAGGGCAAGATAACAAGTTGAGTCTGTGGAGTCTTTCGTGTTAATTTTATTATTTATTAATGACTCCTTCCCAAATCCATTTATGGGGATGTGTTTCTGGTTCTGTACCTCATAACACTCCTAGAAATTTAATCAATCTCTTGTCGGAAATTAAATTTGATGGTGAGGGAGAGACATCTTCTTCTGAACATATCATTTAGTTTTGTTTAAATTGTATTTCTTAGAATATTACTCTTGAAGGTATCATTTGCAGGTTGTTTACTCTTACGTTTCAAGGCGGGGTTAAAATATGGTGTAAGACTTTGTTGGGTACATCAATTCACACATGAGAACAATTTATGCATGAGTTTTTACATGCTTTTGAGACTAATGATTATGATGAACCGTGTGAAGAAATATTAGAGCTCAGAAGGAAAAAGGATGAATCCTTAGAGAACTTTTCTTTAAGGTGTATGTGTCTTCTCTATAGATTTCAAGTTGATGATTTGTCGTCTATTAAGGAATGGATTCTACATTTAACTTCTCTTTCTAATGAACAAGATCAACTAAATAGCGAAGAATCTGAATTGTGTTCTAATGTTATTGCACATGATGTTTTCGATTCACATGAAGATGTTGTGGATACAAATGATTTTGTTGAACAACGTATAATTGGACCTCTCTACACCCTTGAGGATATAGATCAAAGAAGGCATGTTTATTTGGAGAAAGCATATGTATCCTACCACTATAACATTCCCCCATGTTTTCTCAGTGAAGACGAAAAACCCTCTTCTTTAGTCAATCCGAGTTCAAATTTGTCTACAACTATTATACATAAAGTATGTTATGTTGATAATGAGACACTTAGGGTCACATCGATGGTTATGTCGGGTTCTTATTGTCCCATTCTATCTTTTCCATCCTTTCAAATAAAAGAAGAAGTTATGGAGGAAGATAAAGAAAATTTTCAGCAGCTTGACTGTTTGACAACCACCTCCAGAAAGGAATAGTTTGAAGCTAATTTAGGTGCTCATGTTTGTGGTGTGCAACATTCTTCCCTTGGTTTGACTGAAGAGATTCAAGAAAAACTCCTTGGGATTCCCCACTTAAACCATATTGTTGATTTATCTCCCCGAGATCGTTCTTGAACCCCCATGTTCCCAAAATTCTGATGATTTGCTTTCACATATTAACCATAAACATCAATGTACCATGGATAATCAACCTTTTCTCTTGCACAAATAAACTCTTTGTCCATCCTTTTCCTCTTTTCATATAATGATTGCCGAGGACTCCTTCTACAATCCTTTAAATCGTGGAAACCCCAAAGTTCTGCATGGATCCCTATCGCAAAACCCCAAATATCCAGGTTATCGAGAGTCGCTGACAATCCAGATGAACTTTAAAAAACAAACCCCAAGATCCGGATATTAGAAACTCGACTTGAGGTCAAACTCAAATAAATCTGACTTATTGTAGATTCAGAAATTCCTTTTTAACACTTCTCAAAACAAGTCTAGATCTGGATACATTACTTGTCCTTTTATTATAATAATATGTGGGTCTGGAGGTTGAACTCTCGAGATTCTTCATGGAACTGAGGCCTATTTCAATCTTTTAACCTTATAAAGAGCTTGCGGAACGTTACTTTGGAGCTATGCAGAACGTTACTTTGGAGATATTTTAATATATTTCATGCATTTTTAATGGCCTAAACCGTAAAAAGTAAATAGTATATCCAAGAAAAATTAGTGGTGTCTAGAGATAATGTAATATCATAAAGTGCAATATGGCCCCATCACATTTTTCATCACTCAAAACACCAGGACACTTATTTATACTTGAGTGCCTAACCAATCCCCTCAAAAATGCAACTTTCATCATAATTAATTCAACTTTCATCATCTAAGTCGATGTCAAACGGGTAGTCAAACCCATGAATTTAGGCCTTTATGTGCTGGTCAATTAGTTGACAGGCCCTTGCAACTCCCAAACGATTGCCGAATTAGACAATGCACCAACCGAAATACACCTCGGTTGAGTCACTGAATGGCCTCTAAAATTGGCTTTAATCACATATTCTAACACTTCTTATAGAGATGCAATCGATGTATTCTTTTGTTAGATGATAAGAATTGGATTCAATCTTTGTATAATTTTAGGATTTAGAAGTCAATGTGTATAATTTTAGGATTTGGAAATCAATGTTTAGAAGTAGTTGACATGTTCCGGATCAAATGTTTGACAAGGTTTGGCTTATATATGGTACTCGAGATAGAAGAATATTGTCTACCATAATCTAAATTATTTGAATGTTTCTAAATCTAACAATTTTTATTTCATTAAATTTGGATTAATTACATATAATCCACACTAAAAAAATGTGAATTTTAATTATGAAACTGTCCATATCAAAAGTGTTAATTTCTAACAATTTTCAATTCAAAAAGTGCAATTTTCAATTCTAAAAGTACGACTATGGAATCCATAAATGCAATTTTTTATTCTAAAATTTTGATTTTTTTATTCTAAAAGTGTGAATTTTTATTCCAAAAATGTAAATTTTGAAATATATAAGTGTCAATTTTAATTCCAAAAGTGTTAATATCTAATTGTTACAATGTTTATTTAAATTTCAATATTTTGAATTTTTATCTTAATGTGTATATAATATCTAAATCAAAGATCAATGTATTGTTGTCAACACATTATTTTTGTACATGCATGCATAATATCACTATGACACACATTGCTAAATATA
>ML781694.1:111042-128773 GCA_009831015.1 Picea engelmannii | reverse complement strand
TTAAATTTTTAGACAACAAAACGTTTTCACTTAAATTTTGTTAATCATAATTAATTTATAATAAAAAGATCAATGACTTCAAGAATACGATTATGATCCCAAATTGAGTTAAACTGCTCAAATATTGTAACAATTGCTTGAAACGAGATTTTAGTAGAGCTTCTTTATTGTCTAAATTAGTATTGTTTTTGTTTTATAATGTTTTGTGTTGATTTTATAGTCATTATTTGTGTCATAAAACAATTTTAATATGCACATATTTTTAATCATATCTAACTTAGTAATATGCATTTCTTTTTTAAGAATACATGAAATTTTATTTAAATATTAAATTACCTCATAATACAAGATATGGGGTATTTTAAATTATTAAATTTCACTTTCATCTCTCTACCCCATCCACTCAATCGTGAATGTTGTGATAGAGTACATAACTCATAGGATTTTGAAAGGGCAATAGCAATACTAGAGAAAGACGTATCGCCTTTTCACCAAGTTGTAAAGAGAAAAAAGAAGGGGATTAAATTGGCGGCGAATATATTGATTTGACATGAGTGCATAGAGGTGAAGATATTGGGGGGAATTTCTTCAATAAAGGTAAAATCGCATTATTCGTGTAGGAATAATATCATTAGAAGAGGAATAATGTGGAAAAAGAAAAATGAATGAGAAAGGAAATTGATAAGAATATTGAAATTTTTTATTAAGAATAAAAGAGGAAATTGCTAAAAAAGGAAAGGAAAAGAAAAAAGAATATAAGAAGGAATAGAAAATGAAAATAGAATAGAAGAGGAAATTGTTAAACAAAAATATAAAAAGAAAAATGAATGAAAGAGGAAATTAATAAACAAAAATGGAAAAATAAAAATGAATGAAAGACGGAATTGTCAAGAATATTGAGAGAGGAAAAAGATAAAAAAAGGAAGTGGAAGACTATGTTGGAAGAAGGGTCAGTCTACCCTTCCCTAGACCTACCCCTCTATGAGAATTATATGATGGAGGAAGGGTCAATTGGCCCTCTCCTTGGACTCCCCCTCATTGGGAATAATATGCTTGAGGAAGGTTCACCTGACCCTTCTATTGGATACCCCAAGATGAGAATACCATTATTGAGGAAGGATAAGCCAACCCTTCTTCATGCTCCCCGTCCATGATAATTCTATGTTGGAGGAAGGGTTGGTTGAACTTTGCTAAGGATTCCCCTTTCATGAAAACTATAAGGAAGAGTCGACCAATCCTTTATTGGGACCCCACTTGTTGAGAATTGTATGTTGGAGAAAGGATCAATCAATCCCTCTCTTGACACCCTATGACCAGAATACTCACTACAAGAAGAACACCTTCTAGCGGAGGTTTTTACGAAACCTCCCCAAAAAATATATCCCTTCTCTGTTTATAGCAAAGACAGTCAGCCATAGGTTTTTACAGAGGCTTTTTTACCGGTGCACACATAAAAAATAATGCATCGATGCTTAAATGTTGAAAATAACCTTAATAAGAAAAAATAAAAAAAACAAGCACCAATCAAAGCACACCGATGCATATCCTTGTCATTAGGCGCATTGTGGTAGGGTAAATAAGAAAAACTTACCAAACCGATTTTCATTATTACACTTCATCTCGTGCTTCCAAAATCTCAAGAAATCACCAATGCTCACTCTCATTCCAAAGATGCCATATTTCTAGTGCTCTATAACGAGTTGGAGAGCTACACTGGTAGATTCTACACATTTCCAAATTTTTTAAATTACCTTGAATTTTCATTTTCTCTCAATAGTGACACCATGCTTCCTTGTGACATAAGAAACCGGGTAAATTATTTATACCTTCCTATTCACATTTTCATCCGATTAAAATTTGAATTTAGCTTGAAATTTGACCATTTTTTCAAAAACAAATTCCAATTCTACGAGCTCTCCTTGAAGCGGTGCATCCTGTGCAAAATTCACAGTATGCACCACCACTGGTGTGTCTTGTCCAAAAGTACGCATCGGTGCCATTCAAGGAGGAGAACGAGGGGTGATTTTAAGAACCCCNATTTATATCTATAATAAATGGGTGAATCCCCATGATACATAGGAAAAATTGAAAGCTATTTTATCAATAATATAATATGTATATATAATTTTTTGGTGAATCTTTTAATCAATTATATAATTTCGTAAAAAATTGGTGAATATTTCATTGAACTATAAACTCTTGTAAAATCTTGGCGAAACTTTCACTGAATTATAAAACCTTGTAAAGTCTTGGCAAATTTTTTGATAAAGTATAAAACCATATATAATAATATGAAAATGTATTCATTAAAGTGTAATATGCTCATTTTACATATTTTGAAAAAGAAACATGATTTTTCCATCCTCTAGATGATGTTGCAAGCATTAGCGGTTATGTTTGTCAAGGTTCTCATTGTACACTCTTGCATATCCCTCTATCAGTTTTGATGATATAACAACGAGAGCTTAAGTCACAGTCATTGACCTCAAGAGATCAAGATCAGGTATTGATCATTGATCACGTTAGAGATAGGGTTTTAGTCATTAGGGTATTATAAAAGAATATCTAAGGAGGGTGAGAGGCATACAATGAATGCATAGGAGCAAGAGGGAGTCTTGCTCATGTACTTGTGTCTAAGTGGGAAGGGCTGAGGAAAGGGTGCAGGGGGCAGTGAGGGAGATAGTATCCAGGTGGGATAGGCTATCAGTTGCAGCATTGTAATTCCTCTAATGGGCCATTATCCCAGGACAGGAACCCAGGATTTTATTTAATAAAATAAAACTCAGAACCAGTTTTCCCGCAAGTTTTTTTCTAGGGGTGTTTACTCGAATCTCGTGTGCAAATGTGTTTGGTTTCTATGTTGTGCTTCCACTTATATTTTCGTTGAAAACCTAGTTGTGCTAATAATTAATAAATAGATTTTATTTGGATTGTTAGTCGTGGGTTGGGTTTAACAGGAAATTCAACACACTTCATGTGATGTGGGGTACATGGTGAAAACATATCCCTTTGTTGTATCCTAGATTGTTTTGGTTTATTGAAAATTGGAACACTTACTATAGGTGGATGCTTGTACTCAAGATATGTGGTAGAGGAGGCACACTTCTTATGGAGGAACTTGGAAGTTGTTTTATGTGGCATTGACATTTTATACATGACACACATGTTGATGAGGATGAGACCTTGGCATAGGATGTGAAGTTATCTTGTGGAGGAGCACTAAGTACTAGGAGGAAGGGTGCTTCACCCTAGGAGCATTGATACCACATGGCACACTTCAAGAGGTTGAGCATTTGGCTAGAGGGAATCTTGTTTGGAGGGCGCACCACTTGTAGGTTGTTGTGGACTCGATACACATGTGGAGGAGGTGAATTGGAGCTTAGGAGCTTGTCTTCTAGAGTGTGCAGCCTTGTGAAGAGGAGCACTTGACATGTGAATCCTTAGCTTGGAAAGAACTATAATACAAAAACCATCAATACTTCTACAAGTTGTCTCCTACCTTCTAGCTTGCAAATCAAATTCCAAACTAATTTGATCTACGAAAATATTTGACAGTGAGAAGACAACATCAAAAAATTATTGATGGTCCTCCAAACAATTTGATTTTCCTACCTATTCACACCGTTATACTGCCTCTATTACCTAAGTGAATATCCCTTCTTTGAAACTGTAAAGAATTTGAAGCCTCCCTTGACACTAACAAATTACAATCCCAAATGAATAAGATTTACCAAGAGAACATATTAAACAATTCCATCAATCCTGACTGTCATTACCTTATACTCCAGAGAAAAATTAAGCTTGGATTTAGTAAAAATACAAACTTATAAGATATCTCCATGCTGGGACACAACTAGACTTGTATTCAGATTACAATGACAACAATATTCATTTATCTATTGGAAAACACATCAGGAAATGGATATATGAAAAAAGTTTACATCAAATATCAAAGGCTACTTTCTCCAGTGGAAGATCTATCCCTAAATGACCCCATGAAATAATAATACCATCTACCTCTCGCAAGATCTCATCAAAGTGCTCCAGACCCCGCAACATAAGTTGTGTGTATATTAAGATTCAAATAAGCAACTACTTCTTGTGCGGTGTGATTATCTAAGACTAATTAAACATGAAAAGAAAATTTTAAGACTAGGAAACTTCATTCAGTGATCCAAAAAAATACCTCTATAGTGTCAATCTTAGAAAATATTTGTGTCTCTTGAATATTCCCAAGCCCATCAAGATACGTGTGGGTCTATACAATACAAAAGGAGGAAATGGATTTTACACCAATTTGATGTTAGAATCGAGCAAACAAATTTCTAGGTGGCCTCTAATACATCTAATACTGTATGTTATTCTATAGCTTAAAGGTCAATATAAAATCCTTTTCAGATGTAGAGTAGATAAGATGTTCACTATTTGAGTTTATTCAATTATAAGGGAGAAGTCCCATGTCACAGAAACAAAACAAATAGCTTTTTGTCGTCATTTACTAATGAAGCCCGCAACAAAAAATATCACCTTATTACTTCATTGTCAGTTTAGAATGATTTTCAAAAGTACATATGATAATGCATTCATATTTGAAGTTTACTATAATGCATCTACCTGAAATTTGTTAAAGAATAAGAAGAAACAAGCATCATAGAAACATATCAGCCTAAAAATTAAAAGGCAGAAAGTAGCACTATGAAGTTGGTTCCAGAAACACATCTTGATAGAATGTTTTATATATGAGATCCATCATAGTATCTAGTAACAACACAAGCTCAGAACATGAGCAAGAACGTAACTTTGATGTCATCTTTCTTACTTGTATAATGTCTTTGGCATGTCATGTGTATGACAAAGAAAGAAAGTCAATGTTGTTGCGAACTCCCCAAGTTGCAATAACCTACAAAGTACAAACAATAGTAATACATCAAATTCCAAACCTTATCATAATCAAATCACAAGATGCACAATAAACCTTAACACAAAAATAGACTAGTGCCCAGCATTTTGTAAGGATACATTTACCCCACCAGAAACATCCTTTCATTGTCCATTAATCAAAGCCATTTTAAAGAGCAAAGGTTACCACAATAAATAATAAATGCATAAATTAATTTATTTGTCACTTTAAATTCATGTCAGTTACAGACTACATACTTTCAGTTTATAAGGTTTAACCTAAGGGACCTGATGAAAGCCAATACTGCCTTATGGCATAGCTTGGTGAAAATTTGAGGAAGGGTGTGTACAATCCAAATCATGCATAAATATAGGCGTGCATGACCTACACTACACAAATCAAAAGAAGCTCAGCATGTGTGTTGTACTTTTGCCTGATCAATATCAACTTTGAGTTGAATACAACACTGAAATAATTGAAATTCAAAGATTAGGAATAAATAAGGAAGCATTTTATATAAGGGAAACTAACTGAAAATAAATCGAGTTTAGAGATATGTTGTCCTCCATATTAATATTCATTAGGTTGGGAACAAATATAAAATTAGCATTAGGTTTCTAACTTCCAGATGGTCTCAATTGTTTGAATTGAGCACCTCTAGTGATAACAAAGACTAAAAATATTTTGAAAAATTGGATTCTATGAGCTTCTAGAGGCATTATGTTGTCAAATATTGTAGATGCCCCAAGGTGAGAATTAACTAGGTAGATGATACCCCAAAAAACATCCATTAGATTTTATAAACTACAAGTAAATCTTGTTCTAGGTGTAAGATCCAATTTACAATAATTAGCATAGACAAATTAACTAGTGGGTAGATAGATAGTGAGTAAACTTCTCAGCCCAATATGTCAAACAACTATGACTTTATTATCAAGTGCTCGTCTTCCACACATTTGGGATGTGAGAATGTAACTAGCATTTGAATGTGTAACATCCAAGTTCAAGATTGCTAGTTTATAAAGAGAACTTAGTGAGAAAAGAGCAGGGTAAAAGTCATCTATATATAAACCTATTGGCTTCACATTTGAACATTCTTATTTTGATACCCTAAATTCATAAATTAATTCATCATGTTTCATTAGGTATATTCTCTGAAACATCGTACTATCCTTCAAGCCAAGTAATAGAAGACTCAAGAGTACTGCCATTTCTATGGAAACTGTGTGTATGCTTTGAACCTTCCTCCTTGTTGATAAGTTGATGTTGGATATATGATCCATTGTTTATTTATTTATGTGAATGTTTTCATAGTTTTCTTCTATTATTTTTTCCTACTGATAGACAGATTTTTAAGCCTCTTGTTGACTACAAAGCCCAATTTCTTGGCTAACACATACTTAAACAAAGCCAAAGAAATTTTTTTCTATTAGCAAATAATACCAAAGGGGAAAAAATAATCTATGAATTCAGTGACAATCTATGCCCAAGAAAAGTTTGCCTGGGCATAGATTGTAGTTTGCTTAGTAAACTACAAAATTTCTATGTGCTTCATATCCACATAAATTCTACACCAATTGGGCTTCACACAGACTGTTTTTCTCAACCCATATTTAGGCAACTCTTACATTTATCAAACCTCCAGAGATGACACATCCCTAGCCACTATTTATTAGTATTTGACATGAAAACCTAGAAAAATAGTGAATTTTGACACATCATCTACTAGAAACAACAAAACCATTCCACCTTACCCATTTGTAATTCTATGTGCTAAACATGAAATTCCAGCATTAAAACAATTTTAGTCAGTTCTCACCATGAACCTTATGTCTAAAAGAATAATACCTATATTGGAAACTAACACAGTAATCTCCACGCTTGTAATTACTTACATGCTTATCTGTATCGCTTAGTGTTGGAAGGTCAATATGAACTTGAGTGACATGCATTGTAAACAATGAACCAACAAGATTTGCATTGTTTTTGACACAACAAATTATATCTTGATCTTTAATCTCTGCAACCTGCACTCAAATCAGTTAGCATATTTTTTCAACACTAGATATCTATCTATATCAAGATAACATGTGGAAATGTTCCTCTGCTTGGATATTCACAAACAAATCCATTCCACCTTACCCATTTGTAATTCTATGTGTTAAACATGAAATTCCAGCATTAAAACAATTCCAGTCAGTTCTGACCATGAACCTTATGTCTAAAAGCATAATAACTATATTGGCAACTAACACAATAATCTCCACACTTGTAATTACTTACATGCTTATCTGTGTTGCTTAGTGTTGGAAGATCAATATGAACTTGAGTGACATGCATTGTAAAAAATGAACCAACAAGAGTTGCATTTTTTTTGACACAACAAACTATATCTTGATCTTTAATCTCTGCAACCTGCACTCAGATCAGTTAGCATATTTTTTCAACACTAGAGATCTATCTATTTCAAGATAACATGTGCAAATGTTCCTTTGCTTGGATATTCACAAACAAAACCATTCCACCTATTAGTACTCAATTTACAATTTTAAATTTTAGATTTTTGGTTACGACAAACACGCTACCAGAATAGTGACGTTCTTGCGACGCCATCATAAAGTATCATCTCACTTCCTAAAAATCCTAGAATTATCAGTCAACAACGCAACATGGAGGAAAATCCACAACCTGTTTTCCAAATCAAGCTATAGGTCAAAGTTTATAGTTTCACATAGCGAGAAAAGATTGGTGGCACATATATATATGAAGAGATTTGTTTTTATATTTTAAAACAAATCTAGCCTGAAGTCAAGCTCCCACTCCAATGCTCCAGTACCATGTGACCTGCACAGCTACAAAACACATATCAGTTTTAGCAAAATCATTGAGCCTAGCCACACACCTGCAATCAACACACAACACATAAGTTAAGACAAAGTCAGCGCAGAGGCATCAGACCAACCCACAGAAGCAGGAGCAGTCTACAGGTGTTTCAGGGGTTTGACTGATGAAGTATCCAGCTGCCATATTAATATAACAACAAGCACCTAGACGAAGCCACAAAGAGGAGAAGGCACCCTATGCTCTACACGTCAAGACTACTAGCAAGCAATATGTAAACATGTGTTGTGTTCTCTTAGTATATGAATCGGCCACGAGTTAACCCTCAGGCCTAATCCTCAAAGCTAACTCACGAGCCAGGCCACGAGTCAAAGCAACAATTTAGTTACATGTTGACACAACCCAGCACAAAGCGCTCGAACGTTAAGTCAAAGTCTAATGAGAAGGAAGCGACCTTGCACGAATTCTCCAAAGGTGTATTGAAGGATCTCAAACCCAAGCTGGTACCCATTTAATGGCAGTGATACCCGTTTGTGAATGACTGGAAGGATTATCTCAGGGTTTTTCACTGGATTATCCCTCAAAATTCTTTCTCAACTTGGTAATAGTTTCTTCTGATACACAAAATGGATTTCGTGAAGGTTTTCAATCAAATCGTCAGAGAAATCAAGAGAGAAGGTTCTCAGGGTTCCTGAAATTGAAAGGAAGGTTCTCAATGAAACAAGCAATGAACCTTGGGATCCACATGGGTCACTTATGAAGGAAGGAGGAGGCTCAACAACCAGTTTGCATCGTTGGTTTGCAAGAGTTTGAAGTCTCGGACATATAATTTGTCAAGGAGTATATTCAAAAAAAGAAGTTTGAAACCCTTTGTCATTCATTACAATCTCACATCTGGAGTCAGGTGGTTTCTCTTTTCGTGATATCATGAGCATTGTACAAAATCTGCAAGGAGAAAAGATACAGTGCATCAAGTCCAGATTTACAGGACGAGGCACAACATCAGGGAGAAAATTTTATCCACATCTCCAGCCCTGATTTTTCTATCTTCAGTTTAGACAATGGGGAACCTTATTCGAAGCCTATATTCATATTTTCTAGCATTCAAATATTCCCCTGCAGATTTTGAGGAATTTCTTCAAGTTTTAAACAACCAGTCTTCTCAAAATCCGAGCCAGAAATCTTCTGGTTCAAGATTTGGTGGCAAGAAAATTTACTAAATGGTCTCATTATTTAATGCAAAAGATAGGTTATACCTCTAGCAAGCTATTTGGTTGAGCCAAATTTGCCAAAAAAATCTGATTAAATCTCTTCTGTTAGGTTTTGACCTAATTTTTAGGTCATATAGATGTCCAAGTATTTTTGGTCTAGAATATTTGATGGAGGAACAACAGACATATTGATATCTTTTTTATATAGGTAAGATATATTTTGTAAATATGGAAGGAAACAACTTCAGGGAATCCAAATTTGATGGAGAAAAATCAAATTCAATCTTAGCATTTCAAGATTTCTGGCAAAAGATGGAGGATCTATTTTCAGTTTAGTAATGGATATTATTTCCAAAAAATAAGCAATAGTTTGTAATGGGCAACTCTCTATAAATTGTATCATTTGGTAATGAACAAAGAGGCCCGAGAGGGTTCAAGAGAGACCAAGGAATGCAGGACTGAGACTCCTTTTCATGATTGTAAAGCAACAACTTTTTCATTTTACACTCAATTCTACAGCCCTTTTGATGAGCAAACTTTCCGCTCTAATCTATTTCTTTCTTTTCTTACTTGTAAAACATGTCATCTTTGCAATGCATTGAAATTATCTTGTTATGTTGATAAGAAAATGAAAATTTCATTGATTTCTTTCTCATTCCAAGACTTGTTTTTAAGTACCTTATTCTCGGTTTCTGAATGAAATTTAGGATCAGGAATCCTCCTATGTGGGTGAACAGATTGGGCACTTGCATACTTCTTTATTCTTATGGTTTTATCTTCTTTGTTAAATTGGATACCATTGACTAAGTGAGTATGATTGGAACTTATTTACAATCAGGAATTGGTATTATCTTTCTTCATTTACTGCTGAAACCTCCAAACTTTCAAAAAAACATATACGTTTATCCATAAAAACCATTGCAATAACTAAGATGTACTAGGCTTGACCCTATAGCAGTCTAGGGGCAACTTCTAGCACTAACACCACCTTACCCATTTGTAATTATGTGTGCTAAACATGAAATTCCAGCATTAAAACAATTCCATCATTTAACTGACCCTAGAGAATTACCTATGATTAATAGGTTCAACATAGTTTGGTCCTGGAAAGAAGCAACCACAATGGTGGAAAGAGTAAAGTCTAAACAACTAAACCTGCTGTAATGTAGGGATCAAAATTGTGCTCTCTTGATCTGTAGATATTGGGGCAAGAACTAGGGTATTAATAAGATCTTTGTGCCAGTTCATGTGAGTGACAAATGGCCAAACTAAGGCGCATGGGGAAGAACACTAAATAAAAACCATTTGATGTCAAGCATCCACTTAGAAAGCTATATATACTATGCAAATCCATCAAGGATTATCTCTCGTGCCAATCCATCTCAAACCATCCAAGGGTGGAACATACACCATCTACCCCAAATCTCATGAAGCAGCCCAAGCATGGTGTAAAATATTTTGGAATAACCTTGAAATTTAACAATAGGGTTCCCCAAAGATGTGTGTTTCACAAACAGAAAAAGAAAAGAAAAAAAGAGCATCTCATGATCAATTCAATTGGAAAGAAAGGCATTGTTAAATCCCCCACTAGGGTTCAAGTCTCATCTAGGACATGTTTGTGGTTTTACGCATGTTTGTTGAACAACAATACTTGCGATCATATTGAGGCTAGGTTCAACCCCTGAGTGAATTTGGTGGGATAGATACCCCCAATTGAGGCAGATTAGCCAAAGGTTTGTTTCAAAAGTCCACATGCATGTGCTTATGTTGACAAGAAGAATCCATAAAAAAAAAATCAATAAAAAAGTATTAAAGAACCACATTCCCTTCTTGAGGGTGGATTTCAAGACTAACAACAAGTATAGAACTATCTAAAAAAATAAATGTAGCCAAACTGGTATTTTCATTAGTCCTAGATTATTTAGCTTGTTTTATGCTTGCTTGGTTTGAAATGCTTTTGTAGAATACATGGATTTATGTGTGGAACAAAATTAGTCTATTCAGAGAGAAAGTGGTATGCACAGATATTGTTATTTCCTAGGTAGAATGAGTAGATTGAAATGATCAGGATGATGATATTTGGAAGCTGAAAGGAATGGAGTAATGAAAAAGGATAGCCCCCCATTGTCGGACTGTAATTTGGACATAATAATTGAAACTATGAAAAGGTTAATGCAAAAATTGTCCTTGCAATATGAACATGTTGTTAGAAGGTAGCAAAGAAATCCTCCTTTTCAAGAACAATTGGCGAAAGGAGAAGAGGTTGATTATTTGTCTCATCATGATATGTACACTGATTATCTCATTTTTTCATTTGAGGACAATCTTGAAAAGAAATCAACATTATGCACTTAGCAAGAGGAGCTTTCACCTGTGGTTTATGACAGAAAGGACAAGTTTGATGAAAGTTTTGAATCAGGTGAGCATTTATACAGCTTGGAAAGTGAACACAAAGAGGTTGATGAAACCTCTAAAGGTAACTCTTTGCCTTTATGTTACACTGCATTTGAATTGATAAAGAAAAACTATAAACTCACCAAAGCAGAGAAGCTGATTGACACTAATTTAAAATGGCAACAACCTCTTATTGTATGTGATGTTCCTATTTTTTGTGGTATGAAGGACTCACACAATATGAAAACATAGTCATTGATTCAAGATCCTATAGTTACCTCAGAATTGCAACAACCTTCTTTGGTTTTAAATGATCCAATATCTGATTATTTAGATGAGTTTTGCAGTTCTAGTGGTTCTCCTTTGGCTGTTTGTGAGCCTGAAAATAGGGGTGAGGAAGATTCAGTTCGACAAACATCATTGTTGTTTTGTTCATCAACGGTTTCCTTACATTCATCACAAAGGTCACAAGAAGTCTTGCAGCCTTATCATGACAATTTTAAGTTGCATCTTCAAGAAAGTACGGATGTTGGGAAAGTTTTAAAATCAGGATATGAAAATCACCTAGAGCAGAGCAGTAATATGTTAGATGGGATGGAAATCAATATGCATTCTTATGAAGATCCTTTTGCAGCATTTCTGAGGTTAGTTGGTGGGCTCATGATCTGCAATTTCATTAAGATTCAATATGTTCACAATTTTTTATGGAAGTTGCCTTCCAGTAGTTTTCCCTTATGGCTCATGAGCAAGCACTTGTGGAGAATTTAGTTAGCGGAAAAAGGCTTACATGGTTGCATTGGTTGTTCCATTTCACTTGATCATGTGATATACAAATCAATTAGAGTAGGTGTGATGAATAAGCTCAATGCTGAGTATATTTTTCAGTAGTATCTTCCAATAAAGTTTGCAATTGATAGTGTATAGTTCAGTTTTCAGTTTGATTTGATGTCAGTTTGAGGTTTGCAGTTGTTTATGACTCCATGCCCAATGGAGAAGGCACTAGTCTACGAGTTCAGAGATCTGGTGTTCTTAACACCTCCTACGAAGCTATCTTCCCCAGTTGGAGCCAGTGTTAGTGTCAGTCAAAGTTTTCTTGTCACCAGTGATCAAATATATATGATCTTCCTAGGTTTGTTAGGGTCTTTTTCAAATTTTTATCGTTTCATTGAGTCTTCAAAATAAAAAATTGATCGTTGGTTAGTTGGTCTAGGTATGTTACTAATCCTCAAAAAATTTCATGTCCCAATCATCATCATCATTTAAATTTGTTGTTTCATCACTCAAAAGAGTCATCATCATTATTTCAGTCCCATCATCATGATTCTCATTCATATCAGTGTCACCATTAGGTCACTTGGGTCACGGTCATCATATTGTGTCATTTCACTCATAAAACTACTAAAGGCAGGAGTAGTAAAAGGAAATCTATATCAAGTTTGATTTCAAGTCATAAAGTGTTTCAAGATTGATGTAATTGGTACTAAAAAGTTTCAAATGTTCCTAAGTTACTCAAGTTCAAAAGCAATGGTGAAATTGGTGGGCCACCCCACCATTTTGAAAAAGTGACATTTAAAAGATACAAAGACAATTTCAAGAGCATTCTCTCACTAATTTCTCTCAAAGAAGAGCTCCCACATCTTCAACAATCATCTCTCCTCATTTTTAGAAAAAATTTCCTCTAAAAAGAGCAAACCCTAGCAATTCGTTGCTCATTCTAGCATTTTTGCCGCACTTTCAACAAGTTTGTTGCGCTTTGCCTAGTTTTGTTGCATTTTCATTCAGGGAGGCTCAATTTATATATGTAAAGGTTCAAGAGGGAAAATTTAAGAGTAAATAAATTCGTTGATACC
Organism: Picea engelmannii; assembly: GCA_009831015.1. NCBI lineage: Eukaryota > Viridiplantae > Streptophyta > Pinopsida > Pinales > Pinaceae > Picea > Picea engelmannii. The sequence goes on along the minus strand of ML781694.1, from coordinate 115,577 downwards.
TCATACACTCTCCATGCATATGTTACCCATTTACATCATTTTTCCTAAAACCCTAGCTTACCCTACGTTTTTCTAGGGTAGGGATATGTTTTTCCCTTTTGCACTCCTTCCCCGCACTCATTTCCCGAGTTTCCAATTTCCCTTAGTCCCTAACATTACCCCATACCCCCTTAAATTTTCTCAATAATTTATGAAACCCCTAACCCATCATTCCACTTCATTTTCCATAAATCTTTGAAGGCACATTTTCCATAAATGACCTTTTTAGTCATCTTTTTTCCAAACAGATTGTGGCCAATAAGAGATGAATATTGAGAAACTAGATGAGGTTTGTGTTCCTAATATGCCAAAGTAAAATAACCTATTTCATATTTCAAACAGGTATTACAGAATGAGATATATATTCACATCTTCACAACCTATTTTTCTGACTAAGCAAAGTCTTGTTTTAGACATCTTTTTGCAGAAAATATTATGAACAACTGGAGTAGAATTTTGGGAAACTGAGAGAGGTTTATCTAAAAAACATATTCATCTAAAATAATCTCTCTCATGTTTTACACAACTATCTCGGATTAAGATATACAAAGGGATAATTGAACCCTATTTTTCATAATTTTGGGAGGAAATTTATAATAAGTCTGCAGAAAGCATAGAGTGGGGCATGCTACGCTTTTGATGGAGGATTCCAAACGATGAAAGGCTTACATATTCAGATTTTTCATGACTTGTACATCATTTTTGACCTCCTAGAGTCAAATTTTGGTCAATTCTGGCAAGAGAAAAAGGCAAAAAACCACCTGAAAAACACCTTTCTTCCACCTTTTTGGATAGCACGTTACGCTTTGCATCAGTTTCACTGCGCTTTGTCCCAGAAGTGACTTTTTCAGCAATTTTTCAGCCATATTCGACCTCCATGGAGTCAAATGTAATTTTGTTATGTGGTAATGATGTATTCATGTGTAATTGAGATAATTAGTGTCAAATTGATGTAGATTCATGCTCGTACATCAAATTTTGGTCAAATGTATTGGTTAAGGAAAATTGGGATTGGTTGTAACCTCCCTAGATTCTTGTTGTTGTTGGAGAGAATCATTTTTTCAGTTCCACTAGTCATGGATTCGACCCCTGAGAGAGGGGAGAGTTTTTTTGGTGTATATGTATCATGTATTTTGTCATTTGAGGGTGGAACATTGGAGGAGAGAACTCTAGCATCTTGTACTTCATTGTTTTAATGAAATCAAAGAAACCAATTGCAGCTATATTATAGAAATTCTTGTGCAGTTAGTTTTTGATATTGTGTTCTTTGTGTTATGGTTTTATATGATTGTTATATATGTTGTCTTTCCATATTCTCTTTCGTCAGTGGTTTTCCATAAGTTTGATGAGCAGAATTCTTGTTTAAACTCTGTTTTGTCTGGAAATATCATTTTGTGTATTTTTTCTTCTATATTGGTGAACTCATGGTTGACATTCTCACCAGGATCTCTCTTCATATTCACACCCTCCACTACATCGACTAAAAACCCAACCTATCACTAATTCGTTGCTACCTTTCTCCTATTTTTGGCTGTGTTGTAACCCTTTTGATACTTTCAGACCTAGTTGCAATAAATCTTTCTCCGAGCCATCATCATACTATCAAAATTTCAAACACTGAGCATTAATACCTAGCCTAAAACACATTTCACACTCCAATCATTTCCATTGATTGAGAGTTCCATTGGAGAGAGCCCTCTCCAGCTTGGTAGGGCTAGCTACCAAGCCAAAAGAGGTCCTAGGTTACCTCATTCGACCTCCATTCTCAGCCTTGGGCAGTTGTTGGGGATAACAGGTAGAATAAGGAGATTGGAATTACAAGGTTGATGATATATGGAGTTTTTCCCATGTTAAATTGGAAATACTTCTAAACTTGGGAAAAACAATTTTAATGATGCATTTGGTCATATCGATCATTGCATTAGTAGTATACAAGACAATGTTGTTTAATTTCCATGTACCATCTACATGACATAAAGATTATAAATTTGCACAAGTTCTTGACAACTATGAGAATTCCACCCTCATATAATCATTGAATGCACAAAAAGAAATGACTGTTTTTTTCAAATTCAAACTAGTTTTAAGAACACCACAACATACTTGTGATGATTACTCTTATTTCCTAAGCATTAAAAAATTAGAATTGTATTAATAACAAATGAAAATTTTGCTGGAAGCCACAATAAATTAGTGCCTAACAAATCCATTCATAAGCGCAATATAAACTATAGCACTTTATCAATGGACATGGAAAACTATACATAACAAAAAAACACATGATCCATGGATGCATCTTCTCAAATATGATGGAAGATACATGACTCATTAATGATTACCAGTAAAAAATCATTCATTATTCACGCTCGTTCCTAAAATAGAGTTTTCTTGATCATTGTCCTGATCATGGTTGCAAACAGATAACAAGATTTTTTATCTCAAAAATTGAGATTCAATCCTTGTGAGATTGTAAATGAAAGCACTTGCACATATAAAATTGATGATTTACTATTCAATGACTTGAGATGGTAAAGTGTTGTTAGTTGTTTCAAGGATCATGTTATTTTGAGACTGACTAGAGATGGCAAAAGAATTGTTTTTGCTCATATTATTTTGAGAATGATTAGTGTTGGTAGAAGTGTCATCTCTCTCAAGTTTCATGTCATTTTGGGGAACCTATGACAATGATAGTTTACATTATTTCTTATATTCAACAAAATCACTATCAAATAAAGAGATTTTATCATAATTATGATCCTTGCTAGGAGATTCCATAAAACTGGAATTCACATTAGCACCTTCATTATTGTCTTTACTGTGATTCATTTTGATTAGCACATTTTTCATACCATGAACTGATTTGGTTGCCTACTTTATAATATTTTTTTCCATATCCTTCACATTAAATTTACCATGACCTTCTAGATCTATTTTTTGATCTTCACAGATATCTTTTGCACTAGGATGCACATTTTTAGTGTCATGATTCAGATCCACAAAATGCCCTATAAGATTTTTAGGAACATTGTCAAATATTAGGTTGATTCTAGTGTCTTTGTTGCTTCTAACCACAAGTTTTTCAAAATGCTCTTCTCTTTTCTCTTCATCCCCTAGGTTATTAGTATTTTCTTCACTTGCTAGCTATGGTGAGTCTTGTTGTGGTGTACTATTGTACTAGAATGGACGTTGAATCCATGTTGAGGAAATCATGGGACAAAATATATGAATCTGACTTAGGAGACTAAAGTCTACAAATGTTTACAAAATTGACAATCTGGGCCACCTACAACTCATAATATTGAATTAATTTGTGCATGATTATGTCTCTTGTCTATTTTTTGAATTTCAAATTGAAATGTTCATGGCCCTACCAAATATACCTGCTCTCTATCCATCAATGGCTATACCCTTAGACATGATAGAAAAGAACAACATAAGCTCTCACAAAGGCTTGGATTGAATCCCCTTTTCACCAAAAATAAGAATAGAGAGAACCATAATTCCTCTAGGGGAAACCAGACTTACAAAACTAACAAATGAAAAACTAGGGAACAAGGAGAAATGTGGATAGAGAAAGAGCTTCCCTGAGGTGGGTTGAAAGAGGTGGAGAAAATAAATATATGCATAAAAAAGCATCTGAGAAATCCTAGCATCGAAGAGATGAGGTGATGTAATCATCAGTGAATATATGAAATCATGAGGCCACAATCTAAGTGACACTCATAAATGATTAGAAAATTGAGGGAAAATACCAAGCATGATTAGTCCAATAATTTGTATATTGGAATCTAAAAACATCTAGGCTAAAGAGGACAGAGTTGAAACAACCTGGGAAAAATTAGAATTGGGAAACTTTTAAAGATTGATAGAAATAATGAAATTTCTTCTCAAAGAAATCTGATATAAGGTTATGTATGCTAAATTGATTGATCATATATTAAAACTTTTGGAAGATGATCAAATCTCGGAACGCTTCCATGATATCAAAGGAAAACTTTTAAATCTCTTGGAGGATAGGCAAAAAATCTGCTATTACTACACAATTTGTAGAAATGAATGAGAGGCTTGTTAAGATGCTTGAGGATGGTCAACGTTCTATTCCATCATTGATATTTTATCTACGTGAGTGACTCATCTCAACAATGGATGATTTTCAGAAAGTAGTGGATCTGATTGTAAAATATGATTGGGACTTTGATAACTATTTAGAAGAGGACATTCCTGTAGTGATGGAATACATTCAGAATCAGAGAAATCCAAAGGATGGAAACTTATTTTCTCTTGGTCACTCTATGGGAGGAATTTTTCTTTATGCACATCTGCCATATTCTTCTAGGACATTATATGAAAGTGGGTTAGCATCTATTGTTACATTGGGATCATCACTTAATTACATAGTTTCCAATTCCTCACTAAATTTGTTGCTTCCTCTTACAGATCCAACGCGTACCCTTAATGTTTGTATTCTTCCAATAGGAACATTAACGACAATGCTA
>ML781694.1:94923-110992 GCA_009831015.1 Picea engelmannii | reverse complement strand
TTGGGATCATCACTTAATTACATAGTTTCCAATTCCTCACTAAATTTGTTGCTTCCTCTTACAGATCCAACGCGTACCCTTAATGTTTGTATTCTTCCAATAGGAACATTAACGACAATGCTAATCCACTCTCACCACAACCTCCTTATGCTTTGGCTTTGATGAATCCCTAGACATACTCCTAGACTCCCATTCCCCTACTCGCCTTGTGATACAATTTCATTGTGTTTGACACATTGTACAATACATTGCTTGGAAGATTTTCCTTCTTCCACTTTTCAATCTTTTCCTAGTAGTTTTCCCATAGATCGTTCCCTTTAACACAACTCTTATTTTTCTTACTCATAGAGTTGTATTTAGTACCTATAATAAATATGATTTTTCACTAACCAAGTAATGTTGATTGGCTTGGGTAACTCAGTATTATGCACCTAGGAAGGTGACATGCTTCAAAATGAAAGGTTCAAAGTTAGTATCACTTGGGATATCTCCCTCATCTAATATGGAAATTTAGACTGCAAGGAAATGTAGCATGGTGGTGCCATCATCATTTGGCATTGCAAGGATGGTTAATAAAACATAATAGTGACTAGTTACCCCACCTTAATATGTTGTAGAAAGACAAGCCCAAACATTGTGACTAACCCTAGAGAATTACCTATGATTAATAAGTTCAACATAGTTTGGTGATGGAAAGAAACAACAATAGTGGTGCAAAGAGTAAAGTTTAAGCAATTGAACATACTGCAGTGTAGGGATCAAAATTATACTCTTTTTCTCTGTATATATTGGGGAAAGAATTGGGGTATTAGTACAATATTTGTTTGAGAATTCACTTCACTTGATAGCTATGGTGAGTCCTACTGTGTTTTACTATTGCACCAAAATGGAAATTGAAGTCATGTTGAGACAAGCATGGGCCAAAATAACAACCTGGGTATGCCTCACTTGTTGCCCATAAAAGACCCTCCTCTATTGTAGGTGACCATTAAGTCTGTTGAGAAATCAAGTATCCTTAGGGAATTTCCTCAATTCTGCAATCTACATTATTTATTTCCTCTAGTAGAGTGGTTTCCTAATGACTTCTCCTAGATGAAAATAAACATATGGGATGGAAAGAAGATACCAGAAAAGCATAGATTTGTGTATGCACTACCACTTTTTAGATTTGAGGTCCTTTGTATTTGACATATAAATATTTTTTAATCTATTTAAATTTGATTCTTCCTTTTCAAATCTTCTTACATTGATGTTGTACATGTTGGACTGTAATTTCAACCAGGGGAAACTCTTCCTTACACACATTAAATTTTTTGTTGGTTGTGTATGCCTATTCAGTTCTTATTCAGATGTCAATGATAATTTTTTCTTGATGGTTGTCTAAGGCATATAACATATCCAAATTTAACCTTCGTTGTTGTAGACAAATTTCCAGAATGGCACTCCTAGGTCGCTTGTTGTTAGACCTATATAATATGTTGCAAATCAATGACCAAGGAAAGAGGTAAGAAAGAAAGATGGAGATACAATGCACAGTGTAAAGGGTTTGGAAGTACTAGGGTTTCCGCACCTAGTTATATTATTGATTTCGAAATTCAAATTCTGCGGATGTCGGCTTCATGAACAAGCACATACACCTCATTCTAGAAGGGTTCCTAATTCTTGCATTTGATATGAATATCCAGGAAGATGAAAAAATAGAAACAAATACTTCACAGTTCCCCTGTAACCCCAAGGAGATATACCTCCAAAAAACCCATTCCATGAAATCGGGGCGAGTGAGCACTAGAAGCCAATCCACACCAAATGAAGAGGGCAAAATCATCCCCAAAAAACTCCATTCCTAGACATTTTGGCGAATGGAAGGTTGCAACGTAAATTTCAGTGGTCAAAGCCCAGTTCTCTTCTCTCCTTTCATAAATACATGTTGGCTAATCCTATATATATAATTTTGTTTTTAATAAATTGAGGGAAAATGATAAAAATAAAAATAAAGCATGCCAAGCCAAAATTTTCTCCCAACAAAAGTTTGAAATTCGCTAATTTCGCCCACCTGCGAAATTTTGCCCCTAAAATCATCCTTGAAGAGAACTGCAATAAATTTAGAAAACAAATTGGTGCATCTTTTGTGACAACCCTCAGTTATCTGGCCACCAGCCCTCGGGTTCATGGTACCCAACGCCTATGTCCCATGTTCCATCATATACATCTTGCAGCCAAAGAACTTCAGTGATTTGCATTTTATGCTTTTACTAGTGAGAACCCAGCAGGGGTTCAAAAACATTGTCATTAATAAACGAGAAAAAAAGGTTTTTTGACTGTCAGATACTTGTCCCTTTTCCCATCCATTATGGATTTCTAGTTTTATACTTAGTCGTCTTTCTATGATGGGTGGTTGCAAGGTTCGCGGGCTGACACATATTCATCTCCATCTGTATCTTCACATGACGAATTTGACAGAGCACTGTTCCTTTCCATACGTACGCAATTTTATGGCCGGGGTTATCGGGTTAGCCTTTTCTTCTTCCCACTCATTATCGATTTCTAGATATATACTTAGTCTCCTTTCTATGGTATCCAGTTCTAGAGTTGGCGGGATGACATGTCTTCATCTCCATCTATATCCTCACACGACAGATCGGGTTGACCACTATTCCTTTCCACACTTAGCCAATTTTATGGCCGTCGTTGCGGGGTTGACGCTTACGAACCTGATTGTTTATCATTTCATTATATACATATTGCACTCAAAACATCCGTGATCTACAATTCCACTGTGGGTTCCTCGTATACATTAACTTCCTTGAAAGTATATGTTGTTTCCTTCCATCCCCAACAACTTAGCGTCCTTCCTGATATACATCAACAATGCTCTTACTAGTGGCAACTGGACACGGTGGTACGAAAGATACTTCTGTGATCTGCAATTTGAATTAAATGGTGAGAACTTAGCATTGGTTAGAAAGAATTTGCATTAATAATCAAACAATATATGTTCTTTTGCAAGATACTTAGTCCTTTTTCCCTTGTCTTGTTCCCGTGTATTATCATTTTCTAGTTATATATTTAGTCGCATTTCTATGATCACTGCTTCCAATGTTGGTGTGTTGACATATCTTCATCTCCATCTATATCATCGCATGGCGAATTGGGTCGCCCGCTGTTCCTTTTCATACTTAGTGAATTTTATGGCGAATTGGAATACATATTCCATACCTAGCCACATTTTTTATCGCGGGTTCTTGGGTGGGCGGGCTCAAAATTGGGTGTCCATTGTTCCATGGCCTACAAATAGCACCCAGAATTCCACGATATACAAATTGACAGGCAGACCTGCAGACTAGCTGACTCAACATTGCACTTCTATTGTTTCGTGTCCTCCAAACAACACTCCCAGTTCCGCGGTATACAAATTGACACACAGAGTCCAGGGCTAGTGGGGTGGAGATTGTCATTGTTTATGGATGGTAATCTCTATCAAGTATCTACTAGCATCTAAAAAAATATTTTCAATACTAAATTACCTCTTAGTAGTGACAACTGGACACAGGTGTGAAACAGTTGGCATCACACCCTCCGCAATATACGAATTGACTACCAGATCCTGACATCGTCTGCTCTTCCCTATTACATATTGAGCATTCAAATGTTCGAAGCGATACAATTTGAACGTCAGGGCCTCGCGTCTTCTACAAATACCTTGTCAGCCTATTTTGGGTGCTCCTGTTGTCGGGTTCATGAAATCTCCAACTCTTGGAGACTGTTTCGGGTTGGCACCAAACTTTGATCTACGACGGTTCATAAATGTTTCAAAGTACTAACTTCCTCTCATTCCTAATATAGATTGGTTGTGCTCCTAGTAGCGACAATTGAACATAATGGTATGACTTTTCACGTTGGTCCCTCACAATATTTCAAGCAAGGACAATTGGCATCTGGCCCTCCCCAATATACAAATTGACTACGAGGTTCACATCTTGTACTCAAAATTTCTGCGATCTACAATTCCACCGCGGACTCCTTACTCCTTTTTCCCTTTTCTTCTTCCTTGTATTATGGCTCTTTGGTTATATACTTAGTTGCCATTCTATGATCGCCTTTATATACGTTGGCGTGTTGACATATCTTCATCTCCATCTATATCTTCGCATGGCGAATTGGATCGCCTGTTGTTCCTTTTCATACTTAGTGAATTTTATGCGCGCGATTGCCGAGTTGGCGCAATTGAAGTCTGTTGATTTTTGTTTTGTGATATACATCTTCCACTCAAAATTTCTGTGATCTACAATTCCACTGCGGACTCCTCCATCCTTTTTCCCATTTTTTCTTCTTGTGTATTATGGGACTAGAAAGTATGTTCATGATATTTTATAGAACATGTACGGATTGTGCATTCCATGCGTAGCCACATTTTGGATCGCGCGTTCTCAGGCGGGCGGGCTAAAAATTGGGTTTCCATTGTTTCGTGCCCTACAAATGGCACCCTGAATTCCACGATATACAAATTGACAAGCAGACTTGCGGACTGGCTGACTCAACATTGCACTTCTATTGTTCCGTTCCATCCAAACAACGCTCCTAGTTCCGCGATATACAAATTGACAGACGGAGTCCAGGGCTAGCAGGGTGGAGATTGCCATTGGTTGCGGATGGTAATGCCTATCAAGTATCTAACAGTATCTAAAAAATTATTTTCAATACTAAATTACCTCTTAGTAGTGACAACTGGAGACCTATACGAAACAATTGGCATCACATCCTCCGGGATATACAAATTGACTACCGGATTCTGACATCGTCTTCTCTTCCCTGTTACAGATTATGCATTCAAATGTTTGGAGCGATACAATTTGAACATTAGGGCCTCGCTTCTTCTGCAAAGACCTTATCATCCTGTTTTGGGTCCTTCTGTTGTCGAGTTCACGAAATGTCCAACTCTTGGATACTATTTCGTGTTGGCACCAAAATTTGTTCTACCACAGTTCACAAATGTTTCAAAGTACTAACTTCCTCGCATTCCTAATATAGATTGGTTCTACTCTTACTCGCAACAACTGAACACAATGGTACAAAAAAATTGGCATCTAACCCTCCGCAATATACAAATTGACTACCGGGTTCACATCTTGTACTCAAAATTTCCGTGATCTACAATTCCACCGCGGACTCCTTAGTCCTTTTTCCCTTTTCTTCTTCCCATGTATTATGGCTCTCTGGTTATATACTTAGTCACCTTTCTATGATCGCCTTTATATGCGTTGGTGTGTTGACATATATTCATCTCCATCTATATCCTCGCATGGTGAATTAGACCGCCCATTGTTCCTTTTCATACTTAGTGAATTTTATGCACGTGGTTGCCGAGTTGGCATAATTGAAGTCTGCTGCTTTTTGTTCTGTGATATACATCTTCCACTCCAAATTTCTGTGATCTACAATTCCATTACGGACTCGTCCATCCTTTTTCCCTTTTTTTCTTCCCGTGTATTATGGGACTATAAAGTATGGACATGATATTTTATAGAACATGTACGGATTGTGCATTCCATGCTTAGCCACATTTTGTATTGCGAGTTCTTAAGCAGGAGGACTCAAAATTGGGCCTCCATTGTTCCATTCCCTACAAATAGCACCCAAAATTTCATGATATACAAATTGAGAAGCGGACCTGTGGATTGGTTGACTTAACATTGCACTTTTATTGTTTCGTGTCCTCCAAACAACACTACCAATTCCACGATATACAAATTGACACACGAAGTCCAGGGCTAGTGGGGTCGAGATTTCCATTGTTTAAGGATGGTAATCCCTATCAAGTATCTAACAGTATCTAAAAAAATATTTTCACTACTAAATTATCTCTTAGTAGTGACAACTGGACACAAAGGTACGAAACAGTTGGCATAACAGCCTCCGCAATATACAAATTGACTACCAGATTCCGACATCATCCACTCTTCTGTATTACAAATTATGCATTCCAATTTTCGGAGCAATACAATTTGAATGTTGGGGCCTCACATCCTCTGCAGAGACCTTGTCAACTTGTTTTGGATCCTCCTATTGTCGGGTTCACAAAATGTCCAACTCTTGGATACTGTTTCAGGTTCGCACCAAGCTTTGTTCTACCATGGTTCAAAAATATTTCAAAGTGTATGTCGCTACCTTCCATCCTCACTAACTTCCTCTCGTTCCTAATATATATTGGTTGTGCTCTTACTAGTGACAACTAAACACAATGGTACAAAATAGTTGGCATCCCGCCCTCCACAATATACAAATTGACTACCGAGTTCACATCTTGTACTCAACATTTCTGTGATATACAATTCCACTACGGACTCCTTAGTCCTTTTTCCCTTTTCTTCTTCCCGTGTATTATGGATCTTTGGTTATATACTTAGTTTCCTTTCTATAATCGCGGACTCTAGTGTTGGTGGGATGACATATCTTTATATCCATTTATATAATCACACGACGAATCCGACCGACCGTTGTTTCTTTCCATACTTAGCCATTTTTATGGCCGCGGTTTTCGGGTTGGCGGTTTCGAACTCTAATTCTTCTTGTTCTGTGATGTACATCTTGCACTCAAAAATTTCGTGATCTACAATTCTACCGCAGAATCCTCGAACTCGCAATCTTCACTCTACCACGGTTCACAAATGTTTCCAAGTATTTTTCATTTTCTTCCATCCCCACTAACTTCTTGTCCTTCCTAATATACATTGGTTATGATCTTACTAGTGACAACTGCACACACTGATATGAAACAGTTCGCATCCAACCCTCCGCAATATAGAAATTGACTACCGGGTTATGACATCGTCCCCTCTTCTGTGTTACAGATTATGCATTCAAATGTTCTGAATGATACAATTTGACCATCGGTCCTCGCGTCTTCTGGGGAGACCTTCTGACCCCATTTTGGATCCTCACTTCTGTGATGTACAATTCCAGTGCAGACTCGTCGAGCTCGCAAGCTTCACTCTACCACGGCTCAGAAATGTTTCAAAGTATCTCTCGTTTCCTTCCATCCCCATTAAGATCCTGTCCTTCCTGATATACATTAGTTATGCTCTTACTAGCCATATACAAATTTCCCTTTGGACTATCCTACCATACCCTCTTCGTCGTTACGCGTATTGCACTGAAAATTTTGATCCTCACGGCCTCACCTTCAATTGTTGTGCCTTGTAACCTTGTTTTGAAGCTATTTTTCCCGATGCCCGTGACCTACGTACTTTCTTACTATTCAATTAGAAACCTTTCATGCTAATAGCTAGCCATGTAGGAACCCTCAACATTGTCATTAAGGGCGAAACACTCGAGGAGATTTCCCATTATTACGCATTAAACCAAAATGTGAGGAAATTTACTTTTTCTCTTCCGATTGTTCATGTCAAACACACGTCCTCGTGTTGGCCCGCTCAAGAAATCTACAATGCTTAATCGCACATTGCAATATCCGCCATGTTCGCATTTCTATGTATGCAATTACTAGTGGTTATTGTTAACAATGCATGATGCAACATGCATCCAAATTGTGATTAATGAATGAAAGTGTCGAGGACATCTCCCATTCACACACTTTCATCCAAGATTTGCGTAGGGTTATATTATCCCTTCCAAATTTTCATTTCATTCATCATCTGGAGAAAAAAAACGTTCTTGTACACTTATGGCAATAGGTCGACAACGGTTTTGTGGAGATACAATAAATATATTCGGACATCAGGACCAGAACTTCCGGTGGTCCAGGGCATGCTTTTACTATTCATCCCATTCCACCCAAAACAAAGTGATTTGGACCTCTGGAATCGCTCGTGCAAGCTGATTCCCTGAGGTTTTTGACTATAAGGAGGTGGTCTCTTGGCGCGCTGAAAAATATATTCCAGGGAAAAGAATTATTCCACTACGTGACCATTCTCTTGTTTCTTTTTCACCTCAAGTATTCCGCGAGATGTTAAAATTGTCAAAACCAACATTGATGTTCAGAGGACAAGACTACATGCAGTTTCTAGAAAAACATGATAACGGGTTGGACATCTTAGCCACCTTTCTCGAAGAGCCGACAACAGTTCCTGAAGATATCACAAGGTTGTAGGTGAGTTCCTTTAGAAATCCATTCTGGGAAATTTCTTGGTTGTTTACAAGAATAACAGGACAGGCATCCACGACAAGCATTTCCCACATAATTATTTATATTTTGTATTTCACAGTAAAAAAACAATACATTTTCGATTGGGGGAAGATAATTTCCATTGAGCTCTATTCCGAGTTGTCACAATTCAAAGAATCGAACAAATTTTTTATGTCATCCTACTTGATTTTCACAATAGTGCATTGATGCCCGTTTCCAAAAATTTCTCTTTCCAATAAAATAAAATGTGGATTTGACCCAGTAACATTCTGGTACGAGGCCCTATGGAGGCATAAGGCCTCCCATTGTTTTTATGAAGTTTTTAATGCCTTTGTCTCAGTTTTCAAAGATTTTTTGTTAGGCAAGGATGCTCTGCGGATGTTTGGCCAAGCAACAAAGTTTTTGAACAGGAAGGGCACACTTGAACAAAAGGAAAATAACAGTGTCCTCATGGTCTTTGGCTCTAAGGAAAATCCTACTTTCCTTCCATGCCACATCACAAACAAGATGTTTGTTGTAGAAATAGCAAGGAAATACAACCACTGGTTTCATTTTTTCCATGGCAAGAAAAAAAAATAGTCCATTCCTCTTCCCTGGAAAGTTGGAGACTTTGTGTGCAGAAACATCAACAAGATTGACGAGTTTGCCGCCCATTTCAAGAAAATGAACCTAACTTATGCTGAAAGGATAAAAGGGTTCGACCCTAATGGGATTTTTCGAGAACATTTACTAGCAGTTGGATTTAACAACTCTTTTATCCATAGACACTTGACCGAAGACAAGAACAGTGTCAACAACAATCCTACTTCTGTCGATTGCGACGCAGATACATTGCAAAGTGCAACTGAATTGTACAGACAACATGGAAAAGTATTCGATGAGAAGAGCACCCAGTCCCCTACCAGCACTCCCAAGAGAACGACATCACGGAGCATCACTTCGATGACCCACCCCAGTAAGAAAGCAACCCAGAAATCTTCGAATGGAGGAGGAGATAATAACCCTCCTTGTACAAAAATTGTTAGTTCTCACAAAATTCCACTAGTGAAGAAGAGAAAAAACAATGTAGGGCAGGCGGAGGATCCCGAAATTGAAAGTGAATAGTTGCACCTTCAAATTAAAAATGAGCACATGCAAAAAATTGGGTCATCCGCGATGGAAATATCTGAGACCGAAATTTTTGACTAAGATGAATCCTTCGTATTCTAGAGCGTTTTTTTTGACAACCAATATAAAAATATGGTCATTGAAAAGAGAGATGTAACAAACAAGAAAGGCAAATCTTGCATAGAGATTAACTTTAGGAAAATGTATCCATCCCAAATCTCCTCATTTCACCAAGTAACCAGTGAAATTCTTCGTGATTCCATTGGAGGAATTGAGACAGAAAAGGTCAATCTGAAAGATCGCCTCAACGAATTTGAGCAGGCTTTCATTGCAACCTCGGAATTTGCCAGTCCTTTGGAAAAAATCATGCCTACTACCACTGCAGCCAAGATAAAAGTATCGTCTACCCTCCTTGCATGCTCTAGAGCCCTTGTAGAGAATAACATCAAAAAAATAATGTAGTTGGTTACTGAATCCTGGGAAACATCGCAAAATTTAGTTTCCTTCGGAAAGAAGGCAAATGATTTTCTGGAACACTTGGAGGTCAATTCAAAAAATGATCAACATTTTTGTGAACAAGTGCTGACCCATTTTGCCAATTATGCCATCAACACATCGGAACTGAAAATAAGACAAGAGAAAATCCCCTCCCCAAAGCGGACCAAAAAAGTAAAATCATGCTGGAAAAAGAAAATTAACCACCTGGAGCTCATTGTCGGGTCATGTAAACAAGTCATATCTGAAAAGGGATATTTATTCACAAGCCTGCTCCAAATGGACCTAGCCGGAAGTACCAACGAGGTTCAAGACCCAAACTTAATTCTCAAATCCTTGTCAATGATCAAAGAAGCCTTCTAGGAACAAGTTGATATTTTAAAGGGGTTGGAATTCAAAAAATTTTATAGCATACTTGAACATCATCTAGATGAGCACAAGCACTGGGTACTAGACTATGCAACACACAATGAAGAAATTGAACAGAGTCTGCATAGTATTTCAATGGATCTAAGGAAATTAGAAAACGACCTTTACGACATAGAAATCAGGGATGAAATCAATATGGCCCCCATGAAAAGATACATCGAAGAATGGTTCCAAAAGAGAATGGGAAGCCTCGTCCAGGAAGGGAAACAACCGGTCGACAAGACTCCAATGACCATCGACGATAGCAACAAAAACGCATTGGATTCATAGTAAGTCTATATTGGCATCTTGTTTTCTTTATCAATCTAGTTTAAGTCTATACTGTCATCTTGTTTTCTTTATCAATCCAGTTATGACCTCTTTAAATAGAAAACTGTAACCAAAGACTCATAACTTTCAATTTCTTCTTTTCAGGTCTTCCTCTCTACTGTCGCGCACTTCTTCTTTTGACATTCCTAATTCTTGTACTTTTTTATTTTTATGGTCTGTGGGAGCCCCAATCCCAGTCTATATGACAAACACATTTAAATTTCCATAAACATGTAGCACACATTATTAATTTTTGATAAATTCCAAAGAAAATTGATTCGGGAATGCCTTTATTGTATACTAAATTTTGGGTGTCCAGGAAGCTTTCTTGTTTGTTACAAAGAAAACAAATTTGGGTCTGCTACATTTCTTGTGTCCTATTGTATGATAATTTTTATCTTGCACGACGTTCTTACTATTCTATTGTATGCTAACTTTTTGGGTGTCCAAGAACCTATACTTTCATAAATATTGATTTTTCTTGTGTCCACAAGCCTTTGCTCTCAAGCAAACTAATTCGGGAATGCATTTAGAGACATATGTAACAAACATTATTTTTTTTTGTTAAATTTCTATAATCCGCAAGTTTGCTTGTCAATTTGTATATCGCGGAAATCTCGCTGTTATTTGTAGGGCACGGAACAACAGAGGCCCAATTTTGAGCCCTCCAGCTCGAGAAGCCGCGATCCGAAAACTGGCTAACTATGGAGGTCTGCAACATTTTTGTGTCCTATTGTATGCTAAATTTTTTGTCTTTCACGATGTTGTTTCTATTCTATTGTATGCTAACTTTTTGGGTGTCCAGGATCCTATACTTTGATAAATTTCGATTTTTATTCTGTCCAAAATCCCTTGTTTTAGAGCAAACTAGTTCGGAAATGCTAATTTTTTGTGTCCTTCTCCACAAACCTATGTAACATACGTTATTACTATTCTATTGTATGCTTTTAAATGTTCATGTAATTTCTAGAGATATGTAACAGACATTACTTATTTTTTGATAAATTTCTATCGTCCGCAAGTCCGCTTGTCGATTTGTATATTGTGGAACTCTCAATGCTATTTGTAGGGCATGGAACAACAGAGGCCCAATTTTGAGCCCGCCGGGAATGCCAATTTCTTTGTGTTTTTTTACATGAACCTATGTAACAGACGTTACTATACTTTTTTTGTGTTTCTCTCCACGGACGTATGTAAAGAAAACTAATTTGGCAATGCTAATTTTTTTGTGTCCAAGAAAAGCCTTTCTTTTAAAGCAAACTAATTCGGGAATGCTAATTTTTTTGTGTTTTTCTCCACGAACCTATGTAACAGATGTTATTACAATTCTATTGTATGCTTTTAAATGTTTATGTAATTTCCAGAGATATGTAACAAACATTATTAATTTGTGATAAATTTGTATAGTCTGCAACTCTGCTTGTCAATTTGTATATCACGGAATTGTCAGTGCTATTTGTAGGGCACAGAACATTAGAGGCCCAATTTTGAGCCCGCCAGCCCCACAACCCGCGATCTAAAAAACTGGTTAAGTATGGAATGAGGGCTCTGTCCATGCTGTATAAAATCTCATCCCCATACTTTATAAAAGTACATATTTCATATGTATAAAACTAAATATCTACTCTATAGAATTACATATTTGGTATGTATAATTTATGCTATTCAGGAACCCATAATTTGATAAATTTCAATTTATTTTGTGTCAGGAGCTGTTGTTTTAAAGATAACTAATTCGGGGATGCAAATTTCTTTGTGTTTTTTTCCATGAACCTATGTAACAGATGTTACTACTATTTTTTTGTGTTTCTCTCCATGAAAATATGGAAAATGTATGGAAAAAAAAACTAATTTGCGAATGCTAAATTTTTTGTGTCCAATAACCCTTTAAATGTTGATAATTTTGTATATATTTCAGGAAGAACTAATTCGACAATACTATGTTTTGCATACAAACCACATGTATTTCAACTTGCTAACCACATGTTTGTACTCGGTCGTATTTACTCCCATCCCAACCTAGCAAGGACTACACTGTCATGCATCACTTGTTTCAATGTAGCAGCAAAGATAATACAATTCACATGAGGATAAGTTACTATGTAGAAATATATGTAGTATCTACATACAGTAAATTAGGTGCAAAACAATAGAACAAGTAGAACAAATATACAGACAATAAATGAAATACTAAACACTGGAATATGAAATAAGAGTAGAAGTATGCACCTTTGTATCTCCTCTTCTCTAGCTATTATGTTTGTTTAAATGTAGCAATGCAGAAAAAATACAATGGACATGGAGGAAGTTGGTATGCAGGAAGACATGTAAAAAAATAAATTGATTTCGATTTATTTCAATGTAGCGGCACATAAAATACAAAGGACATGAAGATAAGTTATTATGTAGGAAGATACACAATATCTACATACAATAAATTAGGAGAACACATATATGGACAATAAATGAAATACAAAACAATGGAATATGAAATAACAGTACAAGCATGTACCTTTGTATTTCCTCTTCTACAATTACGGTAAAGACTCCTTCGTTTTCTCCAGCTATTCTGTTTGTTTCAATGTGGGAATGCACAAACTACAATGAACATGAATGGAAGCTGGTATGCAGGGGAGAACAAGTAATATGTACATACAGTAAATGAGAATCAAGGAATAGAATAAAAGATAGTTAAAAACATGAACCTTTGATTTTCTTCATCCATGGTTGTAATTATATAGAATTTTTCCTGCCCAAAATATATTACAAGCCAAAAAATATTAAGAAATTGCATGGTCATAGCTGAATGATTTTGGTTTTGTACAACAAAGTATCTAGATATGCTTTGAGACATGGAAATATAATTTTGCAGTATCTTTGATGTACATCTCATATTTCAAGTACAACACAAATTGTATCGTGGTCAAACCAGTCTGTGTACAGGATAAAGAGGTTGTATTGTGATATGGGCACATTTCACCATATATGGTTAATAAGTGTGTTTTGCACATGTTTTATCTTAACAAAAAGACATCGGACATTGTAATTGCACATGTAGTTGTCCAATTATTTGTTATGCCATTATTTTGTATCATGTCAACACTAAAGTATCCTAGAATGATAATGGTTTCGTCCAAGTGTAAATGGTGTGATGCATTTGAGAACACATTCATTATGCTAGCAATGTTGCATGCCAAGCAACATAGAAACTGAATATTGCAATTTGCAATCCACGGAACACCACTCTTGCTAGCACCATCTCAGTATCCTTTTCTTCTACAAGAACATTTTGCAAAGGCATGTAGGTATGGTCCAGAGCTAGGAAAAAAAATTGGAGCAAAATTTAAGAGCAGGATAGGCAGGCATGGGATAGGCTTCGGATCTCGACTTCGCCAAACACGACAAATGACAGAACCACAGGTCCACTTGTAGGTGCAGGACCTGAACACCACACAGTGAGAAAAAAACATCTCTAACTATCGGCGCAGGACCCCAACCCTGCAAAGTCGAAGCAAACAAAAGAAAACAACAAGCAACAAACCAGCGAGGAAGCACGAACAGGCCCAATTGCAGCCCTAGGACCTCAAACTCGTAAACTTGAACCAAACAACAACAAGCAACAATCGACGAACCAAAGAACCAACGAACAAGAAACAATCACTGAACCAGTAAACAACATATGTATCTCCAATGATTACCAAATTATAGCCCAAGCACAGAAGGAACCCGAAACATATGACGAGCATGCCAATAGATATAATCAAACATTCTTACTTGCAAACTACAAATAGTGAACAACAAAGAACGAATACAACATTAAAAAAGAGCATCTAAGCTCAAAAAATTGGATATCTAAACATTTACAACATTGGGAACAACGAAGCTAACAATAAGACCTCCAATATAGTCTCCAATGAGACGATGGCATATAAGGTTTTTCTTATTATATAAAAAATTATGTTTTTACTTCTATAGTTCGAACAATATAGATGATGCAAAAATGTATAGTCAAATGACATATTAATATGAAGTCAACGAATTATCAATCGCTATAGTCCCTCTACACCTTCAGCAGGGACTAATAACACTTAAAGAAATAAATAACACCTCATACCACATTGCACAATAATTTTAACACTATTCTTAATAAATTTTCCCTAGGTGATTTAGGTAAGCCTACATAATATATTGACTTTCATATGATCACATGCCTAATAATAGAATGACTATATCTATTATGCCTAATTTTAGTATTTTGAAGATATAAACATTATGTCTAATTTTACTATTTTGAAAATATAAACATTATGGAAATTAATCTAAATTCTATTTATATATTAATCCAAATTAATAGTACTATTTTGAAAATGTAAACATTATAGAAATTAATCTAAATTCCATTTATATATTAATCCAAATTAATAGTAAGTGTGTATGTAGGTTATATATATATATATATATATATATATATATATATATATATAGCAATTCATGCATGGTTACAAAATATGTTGGCATATATATAAGGAATTCATGCATGGTTACAATGGAACATAGTTAGTATGACTTAAGAATTAAGAACTAATTTATAAGTAATAGATAATCGTTGTAGGTAGTTGTATTAAATTATGTTTATTTAAGTTATATATATATATATATTTATATTTTATGATTGGTTTAGAATCAACAATTAGTTGGGCACGTACTTGTATGACATGTGGTCATGTTATTTGATTGTTGTCATTATAATTTTTAAGTGTGCCCAGGATGTCTCATATGCGACACACAAGGTAAGTCGAGATTTTAAACCCTTACATTTATATAACAGAGTGTCTTAAAAGTACACTCCATCACCAAGTGCCCTACATCCCGGGAACTCTACTTAACTCATATTAATGTATGCTCAATTCCACATTAATTATACTAATTAATTAAACTAAAATGATGGAAAGTCAATACTCAATTAATTACAATTTACAATCATATATATGTTAACAAAGAATTTTTAAGAAGATTAAATTGATGTTGTTGATGATGATTAACGACGAAACTAGACTAATTGATTTATCAAACCTTATAGTTATACAAATTACAACTTAATGATTTCTTTATATTTTAATTATTTAATCATAATATTTTTATTAGGCGCACTTATTAGCTACTAAGGAGTGTCATCCTCGTTTCTTTTATTTTGGTATGGTGATTGTTTTAAATTTTTTAAATTTTAAATTTTTGCATTTGTTTTATATGTTATTTTTTTTAATTTTAATTTTTTAATATCCGCACTTATTAGCTACTAAGGAGTGCCATCCTCGTTTCTTTTATTTTGGTATGGTGATTGTTTTAAATTTTTTAAATTTTAAATTTTTGCATTTGTTTTATATGTTATTTTTTTTAATTTTAATTTTTTAATTGTAGTTTAGGTTTGGATTTTTAAAAATTAAAATTTTTGTGTGGTTTTCGTTTATTAAAAAAAGAAATTGTGTCTTTCGGGTTTTTTTATTTTATTTTTAATATTTGTTTTTGAGATTTTAAGGGTGTTTTTATTTTTTATTTTTTATTTTAAGGATTTTTTTTTTTTTAAGT
>ML781694.1:73633-94891 GCA_009831015.1 Picea engelmannii | reverse complement strand
TAATATTTTGATTTTTTTTATTATGTTATATAATTTTTTTTCTTTAAATGGTGTTGTATTTTCTTTTAATTTGTTTACATAATATTTTATTTTTCATTTTTAAGGTAAATTAAAGAAAAATAAAAATTAATTAATTAACAAGTTTTCAAGTTTCTAGTTTAATGGTCAATTTTGAAGTTTTTATATGCGATGGTACTAGTGGTGAACGTCGTGGTTCCAATTAAGTCGTTTTTTAATTCTAGAAATTAAAGTGGTGCTACCGGTAGCACTACTTTTCGTTTCAAGGGTCAATTTGCCACAATAGTATCGATTGTAAAAGTTGTAATTTCAATCAAGACACTATTTTAACCACCAAGAAAAAAAGTGTGCTACTAGTAGTACCATTTTTTGAAACGAGGATTGATTTTGGTGTTTTTGACCCAAAAGTATGGATTTTTTGGGTCAGAGTTCTCGTTTTGAGGTCACAGTTATCTTTAAGTTGGTAACTATGCTCTACTATGAGCCTATTGATTATTCTTTATCTATTGTCAAATGGGTGAGGGTTCTGAATCTTCATTGACTGTTATCTTTGAGGAGGTTTATCATGACTAATAATCTCTTTGATTTTGTGCCTTTAGATGTTCTCATCATACTTTTGATTTATAATGCTTCGTTGATCTTTGCATGATGAAATTGATAGTTTATCTTTGGAATCTTTTGCATATTTCGAAATATTTGTTAATCCTATATAATTGCAAGGTTCAATACATCCTATTTTATATGACTCGAAGAAAGCTTGCTTTTAAGGATCTTCTTTCCCCTTGTGCATTGGTCTAAACTATCATCTCATTGCATTATTGACAAGCAAATGGTTGACTTGAATGAATAACATATTTGCATATATGCATCCTCCTGCATAAACATTATACCTATTGTCTTCATATTCAGGCTTGAACTCTTACATATTTAGATGCCCCAAGTGTAAATCACATCACTTGAATTAGAGGAATTTTATTGTATTCTAAGAGTTTGAGATATTATTTTTAGTTAAGAAAGCAAGAATTTTGTATCCTTATAGCATTGGTATGTAGTAGAAAGTTAGTCCATAAAAGGCCAAGATCACAAAGAATTACTTCTTATCGTTTCTTCATTTTTGAACAAGTATATCTCCCCAACCCTTTTTCATTTGATGAGTAAAATGGTGATGGCAAGGAATATAAATTTTATAACTTACCAGCAAGAATCTCCATCCTTGTGTAACAAAGTTTATTATTGTTGTGGTTGCAGGAACATGGTTGCTTTTAGTAAAGTAACTTTCTTGATAAGACACTTCTGTTGTTTCAAGTCTTCAAGAAGATCATGGCCAAGCAGAAGATTATAAGCAAATGGTTACATAGTACAAAGGGAATTCAAGAGCAGGGCTTTCAGTTAGTGAAAAGAATGGAAAACTCAAGTGTACCTATGGGAATCCCTTGATGCTATTCTTATTAGCCCGGATTCTCTCTAATTTACATCTTAATCCATATTGAACCCAACATTCTGAATTTAGCTTTGTATTTCCCAAAACCCAATTGGATCTCCTTTAACGTCATTGCATTATTTATGTTTCATTTCTATACCAAGATCTGAGCTTTAGTTCATTGGAACCCTAATTCATGACCTAAAACTTAATTTCTATGTGGAACCATTATCCATAATGGAATTTTGACTCATAGTGGGATCTTCCCATTGGACTCTCCTTATCGTCCTTGCCTTTATCGGGAATATCCATTCAAGATGCAGAAATTGTATCACCTTAAGACCTTTCCTGAAGCTCGAAGGACGCAAACCTATTGGGCTCCCCTCATTTGATTGTTCCCATAAGGGTGACAAGTGGAAGCCCTTTTCCCGAGTTGCCGAAATGTGAGCCCTGAAAACCTATCAGATTCTCCTTCATCAGGTAAAACTATATTTCTGGTCCCCTTTACTCGAATTGGTCTCGTTTTCAAGATCAACATCCCGAACTGCTTGATTGATAATCATCTTTAAACCACTCACAATTGGACTAGTCAAAAACTTTCAATATTATATCTTTGGTCTCTTCCATAGGATTCCAAAACCTTGTGAAACTTGGAATATCAGGTTCTCACATTGCAAATGGGATTTTTCTTTGAGGTTTTCTTGATCCAATAAGCTTATTAGACTACTCTTTATTGGATTTTGCTTTTGAGGGTTTTCCATATCAACAGGCCAGGATGGCATCAAAACCCTATTTATCCTATGGATCTTTCTTCATGGCATCAACATGGCATTGACATGTCCACCTAACGTGTCACACTGACGTGTTTTGTCTGAGATGGAATTCGAATTCCACAAACCCATTAGGCTCAACCTTTCTACATATCCCTATCAGATTTCTCTCTTCCTGAAACCTATCGGACTACCTGCTTCGTGAATGTCATTGGACTGCACCTTTCTAATAATCCTATTTCATTTTCTCTTCCCAAAAGATCATTAGATTGCACCTTTCTGATAATCATATAGGACCTTCTCTTCCCAAAATCCTATTGGGTTTCCACTTCCTGCAATGTCTTTGGAAACTTCCCTATCAGATAACCTGGCTTGGACTCATTTGGAGGATTTTCACCACACGACATTTCTCAATCTGATAAGCCTATTGAACTACCTATTTCCCACCTACCATTTTCATCTAACTTTGGATTTATTACTTTAAATTGTTTTTTGGGTCCTGGATGTGACACTTGTCAAGTCCTAAATGGTTATCATGTGCACCATGGTGCATACCACTGGTGGCTTCGCACATGAATTATATAGATAAGGTTAAACAATATAAACACATTACCATAAAACTTCCCAATGCATGTGGGATATATCTCTGAAACCGTAAAATTAACGGTCACGATCCACCCCGATGGAAGATCAATGGAAATTGAGTGCTATCATCGAAAAGCTATGTCTCAAACAATAGATCATCATTTCAAGTATGAACTGGCTCTTCGGATAGATGGAATGGAAAAGGATGTATTAACAGAACCCTTATTGCTATGGAGTAGCTTAAACATCCAAAGGATTTGAATAAGCGAGAAGAGATGGTGAAGCAGATTGAAAGCAATTTCCAAGTTTATCTCCATCTGAACAAGTAGGCTTCATGCAAAGAGGGGCATTTCCATCTATCATATCCATGAGTAAATCAAGATATTTCTTCTATGTATTAACGACCACCGAAGAAAGGATTAAAGATCAAATTGAATAGACCAACACTCTAATAAGAAAAATATACCACATGAATTGAATGGATATCATATATAATGGTACACTAGTAGGGTTGTAGAAATCATAATACTAACTAACAATTACTCACAACTCGTGTCAAAGATGTTATAGAAGTGACTCTCATGGGTCGGCAAAGGCCAACACAAAGACATAGAAGCATTGTATGTAGCAGTATCCAGAACAACAAGCCATGGAATTCGATCCCGCGTCATGGATATTTCTCTCGGGAGGAACTAATATTCCTAGATTCTCCTAGAGATCAAAGGAGCTTCACTTGTTTTCGCAAAGGAAAAGAATTTATATTATACATAAGCTTGATATCAACAAATCTAGAGCATGGCACTCTACAGTTCATCCTAAGGTATCTCTACATCAATTGGTCAGGATTCAGATGCATGAAAGAAGCCAAGAATAAATGTTGTGGTTGTTGGTTCTTTGCATCTACAATGGTGAAGCTTAAATGAGTCATTCTTCTAGCCAACATAACTCCATGGATCTAGATACCATGAAGGGTCCAAACCAAATGAAAGGAATGATATAGAATGAATAAGTGGAGGTTAGAGGAGGAGGGATTGCATTCATTGGTGGTCTTTTTCAACAAGAGACCAGACCCACGGTCTCCCTTGATAAGGACCCTTTTTATCTGTTTTCAAAATTTTCAAGTCTCCTATTCTATGGAATAAGAAAGGTGGAAAGAAGGAAAATATTGCCCATAAAATGGATAGGGAGATAAAATTGGTTGTATATCTTGTTGTTTATTCTAAGAAAATCCAAGGGGATATGAAATGACGCACAACCGAGGAGTTACAAGTGAGGGAGAGGAAATTGAACAAACAAATGAATCGACCAGGGCATGTGAATGATGAATGGTATGTATGGAATATAGAACATCGAAGAGATTCCCCTGATTTTAATGAAATATGATTAATCGCCCTATCGGGAAGTGTAGGAGGGAAGGGATAATTGAAAAAATCAAGTCGTAACAGTAGCCTTGGCAGTTACAGATACTAGAAAGACTCTATTGTACCTTATAAAAGGGAGCTCCATGTAATAGACAAAGAATTTTTCCCATTGTAACATTGATGATACTATTATCTCATGGAATACAGAGTAGAAGGAAATTGAGCAATCATAAATGATATTCTGTAACATATGGGATTGCTCTACATGTGTAATTGAATTTTTACATTTTCTTGAAGAACATCTCATATGAACTAGTTATGTTTGTGTTGTTCAATCTATTTGATGTTTTTGGTTACCAATAGATACAGTGGCAATGTTATAGGTTTGATCTGCAACTATTTGTGATTCAATCTATAGCTTTATTGTTTTGATATATTTACAATTGACATGAACTTCTGCAATCTATAATATCAATTTATGTTGTGTCTATCTTTTATAGTTGCTCTTGCGCATGATAGGTTAGAGGTAATTAGATTAAGTAGTTTGCATTTGGTTTTAATTAGATTATATTTAGTTCAGTTAAAATTCTTGGGGGGTAGTCTATTGTCTTTCCATTTGTTTTTCTAAATTGTAGTGGCAACCAGACCCACACACTGGTGGGAAATGCTATCTCAAATGAGAGTAGTTCTAATTGGGACCTGCCATCGAGTGTTCTCGATTACCTGTTTGACAGGCCATTTGGACCTGTTAACAAAAATGGCACTGGAATGAGGGCAAGATAACAAGTTGAGTCTGTGGAGTCTTTCGTGTTAATTTTATTATTTATTAATGACTCCTTCCCAAATCCATTTATGGGGATGTGTTTCTGGTTCTGTACCTCATAACACTCCTAGAAATTTAATCAATCTCTTGTCGGAAATTAAATTTGATGGTGAGGGAGAGACATCTTCTTCTGAACATATCATTTAGTTTTGTTTAAATTGTATTTCTTAGAATATTACTCTTGAAGGTATCATTTGCAGGTTGTTTACTCTTACGTTTCAAGGCGGGGTTAAAATATGGTGTAAGACTTTGTTGGGTACATCAATTCACACATGAGAACAATTTATGCATGAGTTTTTACATGCTTTTGAGACTAATGATTATGATGAACCGTGTGAAGAAATATTAGAGCTCAGAAGGAAAAAGGATGAATCCTTAGAGAACTTTTCTTTAAGGTGTATGTGTCTTCTCTATAGATTTCAAGTTGATGATTTGTCGTCTATTAAGGAATGGATTCTACATTTAACTTCTCTTTCTAATGAACAAGATCAACTAAATAGCGAAGAATCTGAATTGTGTTCTAATGTTATTGCACATGATGTTTTCGATTCACATGAAGATGTTGTGGATACAAATGATTTTGTTGAACAACGTATAATTGGACCTCTCTACACCCTTGAGGATATAGATCAAAGAAGGCATGTTTATTTGGAGAAAGCATATGTATCCTACCACTATAACATTCCCCCATGTTTTCTCAGTGAAGACGAAAAACCCTCTTCTTTAGTCAATCCGAGTTCAAATTTGTCTACAACTATTATACATAAAGTATGTTATGTTGATAATGAGACACTTAGGGTCACATCGATGGTTATGTCGGGTTCTTATTGTCCCATTCTATCTTTTCCATCCTTTCAAATAAAAGAAGAAGTTATGGAGGAAGATAAAGAAAATTTTCAGCAGCTTGACTGTTTGACAACCACCTCCAGAAAGGAATAGTTTGAAGCTAATTTAGGTGCTCATGTTTGTGGTGTGCAACATTCTTCCCTTGGTTTGACTGAAGAGATTCAAGAAAAACTCCTTGGGATTCCCCACTTAAACCATATTGTTGATTTATCTCCCCGAGATCGTTCTTGAACCCCCATGTTCCCAAAATTCTGATGATTTGCTTTCACATATTAACCATAAACATCAATGTACCATGGATAATCAACCTTTTCTCTTGCACAAATAAACTCTTTGTCCATCCTTTTCCTCTTTTCATATAATGATTGCCGAGGACTCCTTCTACAATCCTTTAAATCGTGGAAACCCCAAAGTTCTGCATGGATCCCTATCGCAAAACCCCAAATATCCAGGTTATCGAGAGTCGCTGACAATCCAGATGAACTTTAAAAAACAAACCCCAAGATCCGGATATTAGAAACTCGACTTGAGGTCAAACTCAAATAAATCTGACTTATTGTAGATTCAGAAATTCCTTTTTAACACTTCTCAAAACAAGTCTAGATCTGGATACATTACTTGTCCTTTTATTATAATAATATGTGGGTCTGGAGGTTGAACTCTCGAGATTCTTCATGGAACTGAGGCCTATTTCAATCTTTTAACCTTATAAAGAGCTTGCGGAACGTTACTTTGGAGCTATGCAGAACGTTACTTTGGAGATATTTTAATATATTTCATGCATTTTTAATGGCCTAAACCGTAAAAAGTAAATAGTATATCCAAGAAAAATTAGTGGTGTCTAGAGATAATGTAATATCATAAAGTGCAATATGGCCCCATCACATTTTTCATCACTCAAAACACCAGGACACTTATTTATACTTGAGTGCCTAACCAATCCCCTCAAAAATGCAACTTTCATCATAATTAATTCAACTTTCATCATCTAAGTCGATGTCAAACGGGTAGTCAAACCCATGAATTTAGGCCTTTATGTGCTGGTCAATTAGTTGACAGGCCCTTGCAACTCCCAAACGATTGCCGAATTAGACAATGCACCAACCGAAATACACCTCGGTTGAGTCACTGAATGGCCTCTAAAATTGGCTTTAATCACATATTCTAACACTTCTTATAGAGATGCAATCGATGTATTCTTTTGTTAGATGATAAGAATTGGATTCAATCTTTGTATAATTTTAGGATTTAGAAGTCAATGTGTATAATTTTAGGATTTGGAAATCAATGTTTAGAAGTAGTTGACATGTTCCGGATCAAATGTTTGACAAGGTTTGGCTTATATATGGTACTCGAGATAGAAGAATATTGTCTACCATAATCTAAATTATTTGAATGTTTCTAAATCTAACAATTTTTATTTCATTAAATTTGGATTAATTACATATAATCCACACTAAAAAAATGTGAATTTTAATTATGAAACTGTCCATATCAAAAGTGTTAATTTCTAACAATTTTCAATTCAAAAAGTGCAATTTTCAATTCTAAAAGTACGACTATGGAATCCATAAATGCAATTTTTTATTCTAAAATTTTGATTTTTTTATTCTAAAAGTGTGAATTTTTATTCCAAAAATGTAAATTTTGAAATATATAAGTGTCAATTTTAATTCCAAAAGTGTTAATATCTAATTGTTACAATGTTTATTTAAATTTCAATATTTTGAATTTTTATCTTAATGTGTATATAATATCTAAATCAAAGATCAATGTATTGTTGTCAACACATTATTTTTGTACATGCATGCATAATATCACTATGACACACATTGCTAAATATATCAAGATTTAAGAGATGCAATAAAATAAAAACAAGAAAGACAAGTATCATGGTATTTCAAAGTTGTACTTTTTAATAAATATTTAAGGTAATAACACTCAAATAAAGTCTCATTCATCAACGCCATTCACACTCAACATTATGCTCCATTTATTGTTGTTGGACCTTAATTATTGCAAGTCTCTTCTAAGTTATTTTGATTTTATGTGATGTCCATCCTACCCTTGGTGACCATGCCCATATAATGCTTTTAACATCAATAAACATATTTTCTTTAAAACCAACAACTATTGTTGTTTTTTTATTTAAACATTTTTTATACAATTCTTTGTTAACCTCTCAAGATCCCCTTCCACAAAAATTCTATGGTGGAGAAAAGATCCATCCATCTTTTCCTGGACATTAATAAACAAGTTCACATTCATGTTTTTTATCAAATATATTAAATCTTTTACATTTTTATTTCAAATTGATTTTAATATAAATTATATTTCTATTTTGATTCAAATGCCATAAAAATACATTACAACAAATTATATTTAACAAAACTTAAAAGTTATATATAAATACTCTAGAACCACTATTTTATTATTATATATAAACGTTATACTCAATAGCATTGTTTTATTATTATGTATAAATATTTAATTGAAAAATAGTAAATGTTATGAGTTTTTTTTCTTATTTAATGATAAATTTTCAATAAAAAAAATTTTAAGAAAATATAATTATATCATATAGTTAATTGAAAAATACACATCAAAATTTATTATAGAACCACTATTTTATTATTATATATAAAAGTTATTCTTAATAACATTGTTTTATTATTATATATAAATACTTAATTGAAAAATAGTAAATGTTATGAGGTTTTTTTTCTTATTTGATGATAAATTTTCAATAAACAAGGTTTTAAGAAAATATAATTATATCATATAATTAACTGAAAAATACACTTCAAAATAAAAACCTTACGATAATACCATGTAGTAGTGGATAGATTCCCCTTGTGATGAATCCGACCGATAGGGAGGTACGGGTTCATTGGAAATATCCAGCTAGAACTTGTGGGTTGTACATTATTGATATAGAACTTTGGTTAGTGACCCACGAAACCATCAGATAGGTTCGGGAGAGACCTTTAGGTTCGCCCCTTATAGGGTCCATGTTATTTTATATATATATATTTTATTTAACAATAAAATTTAATAATAATAATAAATTTAATTGTTTTTATTATATCAATTAAATAAAAAACATATACCAAAATTTATAATAAAATATATATAACTAAAAACACGTAATAAAATTTAATACTTTAAAAAACATATATTTATTAACAAGTGTTACAAGAAGTTAAATTTTTAGACAACAAAACGTTTTCACTTAAATTTTGTTAATCATAATTAATTTATAATAAAAAGATCAATGACTTCAAGAATACGATTATGATCCCAAATTGAGTTAAACTGCTCAAATATTGTAACAATTGCTTGAAACGAGATTTTAGTAGAGCTTCTTTATTGTCTAAATTAGTATTGTTTTTGTTTTATAATGTTTTGTGTTGATTTTATAGTCATTATTTGTGTCATAAAACAATTTTAATATGCACATATTTTTAATCATATCTAACTTAGTAATATGCATTTCTTTTTTAAGAATACATGAAATTTTATTTAAATATTAAATTACCTCATAATACAAGATATGGGGTATTTTAAATTATTAAATTTCACTTTCATCTCTCTACCCCATCCACTCAATCGTGAATGTTGTGATAGAGTACATAACTCATAGGATTTTGAAAGGGCAATAGCAATACTAGAGAAAGACGTATCGCCTTTTCACCAAGTTGTAAAGAGAAAAAAGAAGGGGATTAAATTGGCGGCGAATATATTGATTTGACATGAGTGCATAGAGGTGAAGATATTGGGGGGAATTTCTTCAATAAAGGTAAAATCGCATTATTCGTGTAGGAATAATATCATTAGAAGAGGAATAATGTGGAAAAAGAAAAATGAATGAGAAAGGAAATTGATAAGAATATTGAAATTTTTTATTAAGAATAAAAGAGGAAATTGCTAAAAAAGGAAAGGAAAAGAAAAAAGAATATAAGAAGGAATAGAAAATGAAAATAGAATAGAAGAGGAAATTGTTAAACAAAAATATAAAAAGAAAAATGAATGAAAGAGGAAATTAATAAACAAAAATGGAAAAATAAAAATGAATGAAAGACGGAATTGTCAAGAATATTGAGAGAGGAAAAAGATAAAAAAAGGAAGTGGAAGACTATGTTGGAAGAAGGGTCAGTCTACCCTTCCCTAGACCTACCCCTCTATGAGAATTATATGATGGAGGAAGGGTCAATTGGCCCTCTCCTTGGACTCCCCCTCATTGGGAATAATATGCTTGAGGAAGGTTCACCTGACCCTTCTATTGGATACCCCAAGATGAGAATACCATTATTGAGGAAGGATAAGCCAACCCTTCTTCATGCTCCCCGTCCTTGATAATTCTATGTTGGAGGAAGGGTTGGTTGAACTTTGCTAAGGATTCCCCTTTCATGAAAACTATAAGGAAGAGTCGACCAATCCTTTATTGGGACCCCACTTGTTGAGAATTGTACGTTGGAGAAAGGATCAATCGATCCCTCTCTTGACACCCTATGACCAGAATACTCACTACAAGAAGAACACCTTCTAGTGGAGGTTTTTACGGAACCTCCCCAAAAAATATATCTCTTCTCTGTTTATAGCAAAGACAGTCGGCCATAGGTTTTTACAGAGGCTTTTTTACCGGTGCACGCATAAAAATTAATGCATCGATGCTTAAATGTTCAAAATAACCTTAATAAGAAAAAATAAAAATAAAAAGCACCAATCAAAGCACACCGATGCATATCCTTGTCATTAGGCGCATTGTGGTAGGGTAAATAAGAAAAACTTACCAAACCGATTTTCATTATTACACTTCATCTCGTGCTTCCAAACTCTCAAGAAATCACCAATGCTCACTCTCGTTCCAAAGATGCCATATTTCTAGTGCTCTATAACGAGTTGGAGAGCTACACTGGTAGATTCTACACACTTCCAAATTTTTGAAATTACATTGAATTTTCATTTTCTCTCAATAGTGAAACCATGCCTCCTTGTGACATAAGAAACCAGGTAAATTGTTTATACCTTCCTATTCGCATTTTCATCCGATTAAAATTTGAATTTAGCTTGAAATTTGGCCATTTTTTCAAAAACAAATTCCAATTCTATTAGGTGTACCTGAACATTTCAGCTCTCCCTGAAGTAGTGCATCCTGTGCAAAATTCATAGTACGCACCACCTCTGGTGTGTCTTGTCCAAAAGTATGCATCGGTGTCATTCAAGGGAGGGAACGAGGGGTGATTTTAAGAACCCCCCCTAAATTTATATCTATAATAAATGGGTGAATCCCCATGATACATAGGAAAAATTGAAGGCTATTTTATCAATAATATAATATGTATACATATTTTTTTGGCGAATCTTTTAATCAATTATATAATCTCGTAAAAATTTGGTGAATATTTCGTTGAACTATAAACTCTTGTAAAATCTTGGAGAAACTTTCACTGAATTATAAAACCTTGTAAAGTCTTGGCAATTTTTTTGATAAAGTATAAAACCATATATAATAATATGAAAATGTATTCATTAAAGTGTAATATACTCGTTTTACGTATTTGGAAAAAGAAACATGATTTTTCCATCCTCTAGACGATGTTGCAAGCATTAGCGGTTATGTTTGTCAAGGTTCTCATTGTACACTCTTGCATATCCCTCTATCAGTTTTGATGATATATCAACGAGAGCTTAAGTCACAATCGTTGACCTCAAGAGATCAAGATCAGGTATTGATCGTTGATCACATTGGAGATAGGGTTGTATTCATTAGGGGATTATAAAAGAATATCTAAGGAGGGTGAGAGGCATACAATGAATGCATAGGAGCAAGAGGGAGTCTTGCTCATGTACTTGTGTCTGAGTGGGAAGGGATGAGGAAAGGGTACAGGGGACAGCGAGGGAGATAACATCTAGGTGGTCTAGACTATCAGTTGCAGCATTGTAATTCCTCTAATGGGCCATTATCCCAGGACATGAACCCATGATTTTATTTAATAAAATAAAAATCAGAACCAGTTTTCCCGCAAGGTTTTTTCTAGGGGTGTTTACCCGAATCTCGTGTGCAAATGTGTTTGGTTTCTGTGTTGTTCTTTCGCTTATATTTTCGTTGAAAACCTAGTTGTGCTAATAATTAATAAATAGAGTTTATTTGGATTGTTAGTTGTGTGTTGGGTTTAACAGGAAATTCAACACACTTCATGTGATGTGGGGTACATGGTGAAAACCTATCCCTTTGTTGTATCCTAGATTGTTTTGGTTTATTGAAAATTGGAACACTTACTATAGGTGGATGCTTGTACTCAAGATATGTGGTAGAGGAGGCACACTTCTTATGGAGGAACTTGGAAGTTGTTTTATGTGGCATTGACATTTTCCACATGACACACATGTTGATGAGGATGAGACCTTGGCATAGGATGTGAAGTTATCTTGTGGAGGAGCACTAAGTGCTAGGAGGAAGGGTGCTTCGCCCTAGGAGCGTCGATACCACATGGCACACTTCAAGAGGTTGAGCATTTAGCTAGAGGGAATCTTGTTTGGAGGGTGCACCACTTGTAGGTTGTTGTGGACTCGATACACATGTGGAAGAGGTGAATTTGAGCTTAGGAGCTTGTCTTCTAGAGTGTGCAACCTTGTGAAGAGGAGAACTTGACATGTGGAGCCTTAGCTTGGAGAGAACTATAATAAAAAAACCAACAATACTTCTACAAGTTGTCTCCTGCCTTCTGGCTTGCAAATCAAATTCCAAACTAATTTGATCTACGAAAATGTTTGACAGTGAGAAGACAACATCAACAACTTATTGATGGTCCTCCAAACAATTTGATTTTCCTGCCTGTTCACACTATTACACTGCCTCTATTACCTAAGTAAATATCCCTTCTTTGAAACCATAAATAATTTGGAGCCTTTCTTGACACTAACAAATTACAATCCCAAATGAATAAGATTTACCAAGAGAACATATTAGACAATTCCATCAATCCTGGTTGTCATTACCTTATACTCCAAAGAAAAATTAAGTTTGGATTTAGTAAAAATACAAACTTATAAGATATCTCCATGTTGGGACACAACTAGACTTGTATTCAGATTACAATGACAACAATATTCATTTATCTATGGGCAAAAAACATCAGGAAATGGATATATGAAAAAAGTTTACATCAAATATAAAAGGCTACCTTCTCCGGTGGAAGATCTATCCCTAAATGACCCCATGAAATAATAATACCATCTGCCTCTCGCAAGATCTCATCAAAGTGACCCAGACCCCGCAACGTAAGTTGTGTGTATATTAAGATTCAAATAAGCAACTACTTCTTGTGCAATGTGATTAT
This sequence comes from Picea engelmannii, assembly GCA_009831015.1. Lineage (NCBI taxonomy): Eukaryota > Viridiplantae > Streptophyta > Pinopsida > Pinales > Pinaceae > Picea > Picea engelmannii. The sequence goes on along the minus strand of ML781694.1, from coordinate 81,725 downwards.
CTAAGACTGATTAAACATGAAAAGGAAATTTTAAGACTAGGAGACTTCATTCAGTGATCCAAAAAAATACCTCTATAGTGTCAATCTTAGAAAATATTTGTGTCTCTTGAAGATTCCAAAGCCCATCAAGATACGCGTGGGTCTATACAAGACAAAAGGAGGAAATGGATTTTACATCAATTCGATGTTAGAATCGAGCAAGCAAATTTCTAGGTGGCCTCTAATACATCTAATACAATATGTTATTCTATAGTTTAAAGGTCAGTATAAAATCCTTTTCAGATGTACAGTAGATAAGATGTTCACTATTTGAGGTTATTCAATTATAAGGTTGAAGTCCCATGTCACAGAAACAAAACAAATAGCTTTTTGTCGTCATTTACTAATGAAGCCTGCAACAAAAAATATCACCTTATTACTTCATGGTCAGTTTAGAATGATTTTCAAAAGTACATATGATAATGCATTCATATTTGAAGTTTACTATAATGCATCTACTTGAAATTTGTCAAAGAATAAGAAGAAACAAGCATCATAGAAACAGATCAGCCTAAAAATTAAAAGGCATAAAGTATCACGATGAAGTTGGTTCCAGAAACACATCTTGATATAATGTTTTATATATGAGATCCATCATAGTATCTAGTAACAACACAAGCTCAGAACATGAGCAAGAACATAACTTTGATGTCATATTTCTTACTTGTATAATGTCTTTGGCATGTCGTGTGTATGACAAAGAAAGAAATTCAATGTTGTTGCGAACTCCCCAAGTTGCAATAACCTACAAAGTACAAACAATAGTAATACATCAAATTCCAAACCTTATCAGAATCAAATCACAAGATGCACAATAAACCTTAACACAAAAATAGACTAGTGCCCTGCATTTTGTAAGGCTACATTTACCCCACCAGAAACATCCTTGCATTGTCCATTAATCAAAGCCATTTTAAAGAGAAAAGGTTACCACAATAAATAATAAATGCATAAATTAATTTATTTGTCACTTTAAATTCATGTCAGTTACAAACTACATGTTTTCAGTTTATAAGGTTTAACCTAAGGGCCCTGATGAAAGCCAATATTGTCTTATGGCATAGCTTGGTGAACATTTGAGGAAGGGTGTGTACAATCCATATCATTCATAAATATAGGTGTGCATGACCTACACTGCACAAGTCAAAAGAAGCTTGGCATGTGTGTTGTACTTTTTCCTGATCAATATCAACTCTGAGTTGAATACATCCTATTTTATATGACTAGAAGAAAGCTTGCTTTTAAGGATCTTCTTTCCCCTTGTGCACTGGTCTAAACTATCATCTCATTGCATTATTGAAAAGCAAATGGTTGACTTTAATGAATAACATATTTTCATATATGCATCCTCTTACATAAACATTATACCTATTGTCTTTGTATTCAGGCTTGAACTCTTACATATTTAGATGCCTCAGTGTAAATCACATCACTTGAATTAGAGGAATTTTATCGTATTCTATGAGTTTGAGATATTATTTTTAGTTAAGAAAGCAAGAATTTTGTATCCTTATGGCATTAGTTTGTAGTAGAAAGTTAGTCCATAAAAGTCCAGGATCAAAAAGAATTACTTCTTATCATTTCTTCATTTTTGAACAAGTATATCTCCCCAACCCTTTTTCATTTGATGAGTAAAATGGCGATGGCAAGGAATATAAATTTTATAACTTACTAGCAAGAATCTCCATCCTTGTGTAACAAAGTTTATTCTTGTTGTGGTTGCAGGAACATGGTTTCTTTTAATGAAGTCACTTTATTGATAAGACACTTCTGTTGTTTCAAGTCTTCATGAAGATCATGGCCAAGCAGAAGATTATAAGAAAATGGTTACATAGTACAAAGGGAATTCAAGAGCAGGGCTTTCAGTTAGTGAAAAGGATGGAAAACTCAAGTGTACCTATGGGAATCCCTTGATGTTGTTCCTAATAGCCAGGATTCTCTCTAATTTACATCTTAATCCATATTGAACCCAACATTCCAAATTAAGATTTATATTTCCCAAAACCCAATTGGATCTCCTTTAACGTCATTGCATTATTTATGTTTCATTTCTATACCAAGATCTGAGTTGTAGTTCATTGTAGCTCTAATCCATGACCTAAACCTTAACTTCTATGTGGAACCATGATCCATAATGGAACTTTGACTCATAGTGGGATCTTCCCATTGGACTCTCCTTATCATCCTTGCCTTTATCGGGAATACCCATCCAAGATGCATAAATTGTATCACCTTAAGACCTTTCCCGAAGCCCGAAGGACACAAGCCTATCAAGCTTCCCTCATCTAATTGTTCCCATAAGGGTGACAAGTGGAAGCCCTTTTCCCGAGTTACCGAAATGTGAGCCCTGAAAACCTATCAGATTCTCCTTCATCAGGTAGAACTATATTTTTGGTCCCCTTTGCTCGAATTGGTCTTGTTTTCAAGATCAACATCCAGAACTACTTGATTGATAATCATCTTTATCCCACTCACAATTGGTCTAGTCACAAACTTTCAATATTTTATCTTTGGTCTCTTCCATCGTATTCCAAAACCTTGTCAAACTTGGAATATCATGGTTCTTACATCGCAAATGGGATTTTTCTTTGAGGTTTTCTTGATCTAATAAGCTTATCAGACTACTCTTTATTGAATTTTCCTTTTCAGGGTTTTCCATATCAGCAGGCTAGGATGGCATCAAAACCCCATTTCTCCTATGGATCTTTCTGCATGGAATCAACATGGCATTGACATGTCCACCTGACGTGTCACACTAGCGTGTTTTTTCTGGGATGGAATCCGAATGCCACAAATCCATCAGGCTCAACCTTTCTACATATCCCTATCAGATTTCTCTCTTCCTAAAACCTATCAGACTACCTTCTTCGTGAATGTCATTGGACTGCACCTTTCTAATAATCCTATTGCATTTTCTCTTCCTGAAAGATCATTAGATTGCACCTTTTTGATAAACATATAGGACCTTCTCTTCCCAAAATCCTATTGGGTTTCCACTTCTCACAATTTCTTTGGAAACTTCCCTATCAGATAACCTGGCTCAGACTCATTTGGAGGATTTTTACCACATGACATTTCTCAATCTGATAAGCGTATTGAACTACCTATTTCTCGCCTACCATTTTCATCTAACTTTGGATTTATTACTTTAAATTGTCTTTTGGGTCCTGGATGTGACACTTTTCAAGTCCTAAAAGGTTATCATGTGCACCATGGTCCATACCATTGGTGGCTTCGCACATGAATTATATAGAGAAGGTTAAACAATATAAACACCTTACCATAAAACTACCCAAAGCATGTGAGATATATCTCTGAAACCGTAAAATTAACGGTTACAATCCACCCCGATGGAAGATTAATGGAAATTGAGTGCTATCATCGAAAAGTTATGTCTCAAACAATATATCATCATTTCAAGTATGAATTGGCTCTTCAAAAAGATGGAATGGAAAAGGATGTATTAACAAAATCCTTATCGCTATGGAGTAGCTTAAACATCCAAAGGATTTGAATAAGTGAGAAGAGATGGTGAAGCAGATTGAAAGCAATTTCCAAGTTTATCTCCATCTGAACAACCAGACTTCATGCAAAGAGGGGCATTTCCATCCATCATATCCATGAGTAAATCAAGATCTTTCTTCTATGTATTAACAACCACTGAAGAAAGTATTAAAGATCAGATTGAATAGACCGACACTCTAATAAGAAGAATATACCACATGAATTGAATGGATATCATATCTAATGGTACACAAGTAGGGTTGTAGGAATCATAATACTAACTAACAATTACTCACAACTTGTGTCAAAGATGTTATAGAAGTGACTCTCATGGGTTAGCAAAGGCCAATATGAAGACATAGAAGCCTTTTTTGCAGTAGTATTCAGAACAACAAGCCATGGAATTCGATCCTGCGTCATGGATATTTCCCCCGGGAGGAACTAATATTCCTAGATTCTCCTGGAGATCAGAGGAGCTTCACTTGTTTTCACAAAGGAAAAGAATTTATGTTATCCATAAGCTTGATATCAAAACATCTAGAGCATGGAATTCTACAGTTCATCCTAAGGTATCTCTACATCAACTGGTCAGGATTCGGATGCATCAAAGAAGCCAAGAATAAATTTTGTTGTTGTTGGTTCTTTGTATCTACAGTGGTGAAGCTTGAATGAGTCATTCTTCCAGCCAACAAAACTCCATGGATCTAGATACCATGAAGGGTCCAGACCAAATGAAAGGAATGATATAGAATTAATAAGTGGAGGTTAGAGGAGGAGGGATTGCATTCATTGGTGGTCTTTTTCAACAAGAGACCAAACCCATGGTCTCCCTTGATAAGGATCCTTTTTATCTGTTTTCAAAATTTTCAAGTCTCCTATTCTATGGAATAAGAAAGGTGGAAAGAAGGAAAATATCACCCATAAAATGGATATGGAGATAAGATTGGTTGTATATCTTGTTGTTTATTATAAGAAAATCCAAGGGGATATGAAACGATGCACAACCGAGGAGTTGCAAGAGAGGGAGAGGAAACTAAACAAACAAATGAATCGACCAGGGCATGGAAACTATGAATGGTATGTATGGAATATAGAACACTAAAAAGATTCCCCTGATTTTAATGAAATATGATTAATCGGCCTATCGAGAAGTGTAGGAGGGAAGGGATAGTTGAAAAAATCAAGTCGTAACAGTAGCCTTGGCAGTTATAGATACTAGAAAGACTCTATTGTACCTTATAAAAGGGAGCTCCATGTAATAGACAAATAATGTTTCCCATTGTAACATTGATGATACTATTATCTCATGGAATACAGAGTAGAAGGAAATTGAGCAATCATAAACAATATTATGTAACATATGGGATTGCTCTACATGTGTAATTGAATTTTTACATTTTCTTGAAGAACATCTCATATGAACTAGTTATGTCTGTGTTGTTCAATCTATTTGATGTTTTTGGTTACCAATAGATACAGTGGCAATGTTATAGGTTTGATCTGCAACTATTTGTTATTCAATCTATAACTTTATTGTTTTGATATATTTACAATTGACGTGAACTTCTGCAATCTATAATATCAATTTATGTTGTGTCTATCTTTTATAGTTTCTCTTGCGCATGATAGGTTAGAGGTAATTAGATTAAGTAGTTTGCATTTGGTTTTAATTAGATTATATTTAGTTTAGTTAAAATTATTTGGTGGTAGTCTATTGTCTTTCCATTTGTTTTTCTAAATTGTAGTGGCAACCAGACCCACATACTGGTGGGAAATGCTATCCCAAATGAGAGTAGTTCTAATTGGGACCTACCATAGGGTGTTCTCGATTACCTGTTTGACAGGCCATTTGGACCTGTTAACAAAAATGGTGCTGGAATGAGGGCAAGATGACAAGTTGAGTCTGTGGAGTCTTTTATATAAGGGAAACATTTATATAAGGAAGCATTTTATATAAGGGAAACTAACCGACAATAAATCTAGTTTAGAGATATGTTGTCCTCCATATTAATATTCATTAGGTTTGGAACAAATATAAAATTAGCATTAGGTTTCTAACTTCCAGATGGTCTCACAATTGTTTGAATTGAGCACCCCTAGTGATAACAAAGACTAAAAATATTTTGAAAATTTGGATTCTATGAGCTTCTAGAGGCATTATGTTTTCAAATATTGCAAATGACCCAAGGTGAGAATTAACCAAGTAGATGATACCCCAAAAAACATCCATTAGATTTTATAAACTACAAGTAAATCTTGTTCTAGGTGTAGATCCAATTTATAATAATTAGCATAGAAAAATTAACTAGTGGGTAGATAGATAGTGAGTAAACTACTCAGCCCAATATGTCAAACAACTATGACTTTATTATCAAGTGCTCATCTGCCACACATTTGGGATGTGAGAATGTAACTAGCATTTGAATGTGTAACATCCAAGTTGTTGGCAAATATTTAACAGACAACGAATGCTTGTCATTGATGGCAAGTACAACAATGAAGATGGCATGAGTACAGGAAGTTTGTAATCGACAGGCAAACAAAAGATAAGTTCAGGAAGGTCGAATGATCGAAGGCAACGCAACATTGATCGAGTGATCGAAGACTTGTAAAGTTTGAGAAGAACTACTGATCGTTGGATCCCATCCAAAATTCCCGACAGAACGATTGTCGTCAAATCTCAAGAAGAGCGCATTGAAGAGGAGGACAGATTTCAGACATTAGATCCAAGCACAGGACCCGACCATCGTTGGATCAAGGAGAACCTGCACGCCTTTTAAAGTATGACAAGGAGAAAATGGGCTCACAAAATCCCGAAATAAGGAGGACCATCCATCATCAGGAAGGACACGTGGGGAAAGATCGTAAGTTCGCTGACTAGAGAGTCAAAGGAACAGGGTTCCCTAACTTTGCGAAATCGTGATGAAATCTGAGCCATCAGATTAAGGTTGAATCTGGACCGTTGATTCCAGTCCTTGTCGAAGTTTTGGGGATCGAGAGTTGGACATGTCAAAGATTATTGACAACAGGAATCTCGATATCGCGATATGCGAAATCGCGATGAAATCTGAGCCGTCAGATTAAGGTTGAATCTGGACCGTTGATTCTAGTCCTTGTTGGAGTTTTGGGGATCGAGAGTTTGACATGTCAAAGATTATTGACAACAGGAATCTCGATATCGCGATATGCGAAATCGCGATGAAATCTGAGTCGTCATATTAAGGTTGAATCTGGACCGTTGATTCCAGTTCTTGTCGAAGTTTCGGGGATCGAGAGTTGGACATGTCAAAGATTATTGACATCAGGAATCCTAATTTCGTGATATGCGAAATTGCGACTCAATCACAGCCGTTGAATCAAGCTCAGATTTGAACCATTGATCTAACTCCATATCGGAGTTTCGGGGATCGCAACATGGAGAGGCAAGAAATCAATGCAACAAGAATGTCAAAATCGTGATTCAATCGTAGCCATTGAATCAAGATCACATCTGGACCATCGAATCACAGGACATGTGGCAAGTGATAAAAATTTTGCTGACTTGGGGTCAACAGAGCATAGTGTTGAAAATCACGAAAAGGAGAAATCGCGAAAGCGCTTTTTGCATAGGCGCTTGGTTATGACCATAGTCATATTGGGGAAGGAGCTAGTGCAGAAAAGTTCTGTATCAGAACTTCAGAGATCGGGAAATGAAGTGTCGAGACACTCAACACAGGATTGCTGAAATGCCAAAACCCAATTTAAAGGAAATGAATTCAAGATCTCATGAAGCCAATCCAACGGTGCAGGTGAATTTGAACAAAGATCAGAGGATTATTGTTCTCTCTCATAGTTAACTCCTCAGTTACAAATCTGTTAGCGAAACAAACTCATGATGGCGAATCAGTTGGTGTTTTAGTTCTTTGGGAAGTTGACTTTCTTGTGCCTAAGGAGATGCGAAGTGGAACCGTCGTGGGTGTGTGTATAAAAGAAAATGAGACAGACAGCATGAGGTTGGCTGTTCGGTATGGAAAATGAATGAAACTATAAGAAAGAAAAAATAAGAGGATGTGTAGGGTGAGATGGAGGAGATGCACAATGTGAAGAGAAACTCAGTGAAGAGTAAAAGATGATGAAGAGAAGTTGGAGCAGAGAAGAATGAGATAACGAGTTGATGTAGAGCATACCTGCTGAACAGACAGAGGAAGAGAAGAACAACATAACAGTTTGTAGAAGACCAGATTTACAGAACAAAGAAAGATTGGTATGAATTGATTTATCTGTGTAGTTGACTGTTTATTTATTTATTAACATTCTAGGGAGGTTGGGAGGTGCTCGGGAGGACTGTTTTCCTCAGAGGTTCAAGTGGGAGCTGGAACACATGAAGTTGTAGCTTCCATCTGGTTGCATCCAGAGAAACCAGGGTAGCAGGGTGGTGCAAGGGAGAACAAGTGTTCTCTGTTATACAAGTTGGAGCCTGTGTAACTGGAAGTTGGTGCTTCCATCCAGTTGGTGTTGGAACATTAAGGGAGTTGGTGCTTCCTTCTAGTGGGTGCTAGAGAAACCAGAG